>SNQJ01S0167537.1:0-20872 GCA_010110895.2 Picea sitchensis
AAAATGTCTCCTTGGTATATATAGGAGACTAGGAGGTTTAATGGCCTAAAGCCGACATAAATAAAATAACATTACTAATCTAAATTACAACTAATGGCCTAAAGCCGGCATAAATAAAATAACATTACTAATCTAATATGCCCTAATTAAATGGTAATGAGCCAATATTAGGGCTTAACACGACCCCAGATCGATACAAAACATCACCGAGGAGGAGGTACCAAGGGTCCTAATGGCGAAGGTTCCGACAATCATATTGCGAGAGATGAGACCCAAATTTTTTTGTCTGAAGGTAGATGAGAAGGTCTCCATACCAAGGGTCATCCAAGGGGATGTAGAAGAGGTGTTCATCAGGAAAAACCATATTGACAGGTGAAATTTTAGTGTGTGAGGGAAATTTCATGATGATTTCGGCGAGAACGAGTGCTTTCTTTCTTTTGGGGGTTGAAAAATCTAGATCATATCCCTGAAGGATGACGATCCATCGGGAAAATTTTCCATTAATCTGTCGTCAACTAAGCAAGTATTGCATGGGGCTGGAATGTTCGACAACTTTGGTAGTGCGAAGAAAGATATAATGACGCAATTTCTATACTGTGAGGACAAATGGGAGTTTGTTTTTCTCCTCATGATTGTATTTTTGGGGTAGTCCTAAAATATTTTTACTGATGTAGTAAATAACATGTTCATGGCCATCATCACCTAGTTGGATGAGAATTCCTGCTATTGAGATGGCAGAGAATGACAAGTGGAGGATGTAATAGTGATCATAGTTAGGGGGAATAATCAAAGGTGCATTGGATAATTCCGCTTTTAAATCGTCAAAAGCGGCTTGGGCATATTCATCCCATAAGAATGGGATATCATGATGCAGTAAGTGAAGGAAACCATGTGCGCGAGTGGTGTAATCTAGGACAAAAAATCGTAAAAAGTTTGCTTTGCCTTGTAGGCTCTGAAATTGACACAAATTCCTAGGTGGTGGAATTTCTGTGATATATTGGACCTTGAGGGGTCCAGTATGATTCCATGTTGGGAGACAATGAACCCAAGGAGGCATCCGATGGTGATGAAAAATACACACTTGATGGGGTTCAAGCAGATATTGTACTGGCGACATCGTTGAAAAATGAATCGTAAGTCATCTAAATGTTGGGTTCATTTCTTGGATCAAGCAGTGAGTTTGTCCAAGTAAGAGAGGATGATGTGAGAAATATCATGGAAAACATAAGTCATGGCCTGTTGGAACGTAGCACCTGCATTCTTGAGTCCAAAAGGAATGACATGATAAGAAAAATTACCCCATGGGGTGGTAAATGCGGTTTTATACTGATCTGTTGGATGGATTTGGATTTGATTGTAGTGAGAGAAGCCATCCATGAAGGACAGGGCCTTGTGGCCTACACAATAATCTATAATTTGGTCGATGAAAGGGGTTGGGAAGTTGTCTTTGAGACAAGCATGATTGAGATCGCAAAAGTCGGCGCAGACGTGAATAATGCCCTGTTTTTTGTTAACAGGGATAGGGTTGGAGACCCATGACGTGTATGCGATGGAGTATATGAACCCTACAGTGCGTAACTTTTCAATTTCATCTTTGATATCCACGTCTTTGGATGGATGCAGTGGGAATTTCTTTTGATGTAATGGGGCAACATCTAGCCATGTTTCGATGCAATGTTCGACGATAGAGGGATCGAGGTCGGGCATCTCTGTATATGACTAGGAAAAAATATCTCGGTATTCCTAAAAGAGAGCTTTGTAAGCTGTGATTTCTTTAGGGGAGCATGCGACGCCAATGGTGATTTCCTCTACGATTCCTGGTTTGATGGAAATGTTGAATTTGACAGTGGGGGAAATGTTGGCCATGTTTCCTTCTTCAAAAGCATTGGGGGCAAGGATAGGGTTGTTGAACCAATCTATATGCCCTGATGGAATAAAATCCTTGGTTTCGATTTCACATATGGGAATTTGGCTAGGAGGGACAAAGGCTTCTTGTGAGAGAAAAAGTGTTCTATGATGGAGTGCATTCCATGGGAAATCGGGGGTAGTTAGTTTCTCCAAGATATCTTCGTCGCAGTGGAAAATGCGAGAATATAGGGGATGCGAGGAGGTAACATTGGTGACTATCAATGTGGGTTTGTCGTCCTGTGATGAAGACTTAGAGGGTGTATCACCACTATGTTTAAATGGCGTGCTTGGCATAAACTAAATTTCTATACACTGTGGATTGTAAACTGTGGTCGGGTGTAATATTTCATGAGGGAAAGAAACTAAAGAATTGGGAGGATTTGGGGGAAAATCCTCAAATATTCTATCCATGAACCATGGAAGGTTGGGAAGTGACTGAGGTTCAGGGAAGGTGATGTGAAAAATATCTGGAGAAGTGATAAGGGGAATCACTTGTAGCACATGAAGTGAGGTGGTTGGAGGATTTTGAATAAGGGTCATTTGACGATGCCTGTATTCAATGATCAGAGGACATTGGTACATGAAATCATAAAGTGATTCACAAAGAGAGCAAGGGAACCTCATCCATTCATTCACTGAGGTCTAGACATAATGGATGTCAGTGATGTCGGTACCCGATGATGTAGGTGGAGAGGGGTCTTGCTGAAAGGTTTGGCATACCACCGTTAGCGTCTGTCAAAAATAAGGTAGAGAAGGGAAATGATGAGTGTAGTGGCCATACTCTGAACAGATGGCACACGCGAATTTGGTTCGCAACCCTTTATTTCTTGTAGTAGGGGAAGTTGTGGTAGTACTAGGTGTTCTTGGTGAAGTGACAAGTGATGTGGTTTCTCAAGGGAGTTGGATTAGATTGCATAACTCAGGAAGAGAAGGACATCTATTAGTTGGGTGTCCCTCTCTTTCTCATAGTGCACAAGGAGGTTGAACTTGGGGAGGAAGGGGAGAAATGGGATCTTTATTCTTCCATATGCCCCCAACCGTAGCAGTGGTGCCAGCCAGTGGAGGTGAGGGTGGTGTAGTCGGAGTTAGTACTAGAATCTTCATTGGGATTCCCTCTGATTTGGGAGGGAGGGATGGTTGAGGATCCATTGCGGGTGGGTGTAAATACCATACCAGAATGATGAGAACCATGTTGGGAAGGGTAAGTGTTGTGTCTACCTAAAAATGTTGTACTCCCAATGGGAGGTAGAAGAAGAGGATCTGAGTAATAGCTTGGGTGATTATTTCCCAAACTAGGATTTTCCCTTGTGGAAGGGTGAAATTAGGGATAAGTGGTGTCGTAGGGTTCTCAAGTAATTACTAAGGTAGAATTTCTTCAGCTGGTCGGATGTTGAGGGGTGGAGAAGCCTCAGTGGGAGGAATGGTATCTCTGGCTTCAGTTCTATTAGAATATCTAACACACACTTATGCTAAGGGGTGTATGAGTGGTGGTGCTCCATGGTATGCCCCCAACAAAGATGGGTCTTGAAAATTATGGGGCCCATATCCATGAGTGGGTATGCATCGGAACTAGTGTGGACAAGAGGTAGGATGTTATCAATGTTGGAGGAGAATTTAGGCTCGTAATGTGCAACTTGGTTGATGGTGATGAGTTCCCATTGTGGGGGAACATCATCATTTGAAACACAGAAGAGGTCATTGCTTTCATAGCATACACGTAGATATGTTCAAAAAAGATGTTATAATTGAGCGGGGTGTCGATAAACTCAATGTTGATAAGGAGGGTCTTGCCCCCGAGTTCAATGGGGAAATTTTGAAAGATCCCTTTAGGGGAAGATGGGAAACTATCATAAGCTCTCAAAGTAATAGCAGATGGTACTGGCTATGGGGAGCCAAGTTTCTTCGACACAATATTGGACATGATGCATGTGGATGCACCTTCATCAATGATACACCGATGAACCGTGATGTTTCAAATCTTGACTGGTATCTGGAAAGATACCAAAGCACGGAGACAAGGTTCCCCACAATCTATATCAAATGTGATAAGTCTAGTATAAGCTGGGTCGACTTTCCCCAAGGCAGAAAGAAAGGATTTCCGTTGAGTTGGACAGGTTTGGAGGACCTCTAATACCGACATGGTTGCAGGGGATTGTGCTAAGTCATCAATCAGACTGTAATTATGTGTTGCCCTAGCCTGAGGGTTGTGGACATTCCATCATAATGGAATGCAAGGGATACAAATGGTAGGTTGAGTGTTAGGGCGTGGAATCATCAAGGGTTTTCAGACTGTAGTTGGAGCTGCTTCCGAAGTGGTGGGAATATATTTAAGGGGCACGTTGTATTGATCACTATGTGTTTGTAGAATAATTTCTTCTTCGCTAGTGAGGAGGATATTGCGATCCAACGGATTTCCAAGGTTTTGATACTGTCCCATTTGTGGTGGGGCAGGATGTATTTCCTATTGGGTGTTCATCACACCTTGGTTTGGAATAGGTTTTTGCAACACGACTGAGGGTGGTTGTTGCAAATATTGTTGTGGGGCATGTTGAGGGGTAGGCGACGCTGGAGGACGTGACGTGTTCATGGAGTATTTCATCCGTTTGAAGTCAACAATTTGGGGAAAATGGTGAGTGTAATGGCCAATCTCACCACAAAGAATGCAAGGGAAGTCCATCCAGAGGTTGTTGTTGTTGTTCCTTCCTTGGTGTTTTTTTTTATCGTCCCATTGGGGGTTCTGGTTACCCTAGTTTTGGTTTCCCGCAGCAGGTTGGTTTTGTTGGGGGTTATTTCCCCCTGGTCCTGGGTTATTATTGTTTCAATTTTTTCCTTTATTTTTGGCATTATTCGACTGATGGGTTGGATTTTCTATATTTAGTTGTTCAAAATTTTTGAATTGATGAATGGGAGAGGGATGAATAAAGTTAACTCCGGTGTGTGGTTTTCCTTGTGGAGGAGCAATCGGTTGTGGAGAACCAAGAAATGGAAAATACAAATTATTTTGTGGCAATGGTCCATAGGTTGCATAGGAAGGCGTAGTTCTTTCACTAGTGCCCAGGATATAAGCTAAGGTAGAGGGGGTACCTGAAATTGGTTGAGAGGTCAGGTGCATCATGGATGTCGATAAGGGTCCACTCATGGGTGGAGGAAGGGAAACAGGGTATGGCTATTGATAAGGGGGAGGAGGGTAATAAGGTGGTCCTACATATATCGACAGATATTGGGGTGTACCATACATGGGTGGTGGTTGGATGTATGGGTTGTGGTACCAATTAGTCCATCCTCCACATAAGACATCCAAGGTTTGTCCTGGACGAATGGTATGGGTCTCGGTACATCATGGATTACTGTGTATAAGTAACCCGACTAAGCATAAATGAGGTCGTACTATTGAGCCTTGTTGATGGCTTCCTCTTCGGTTTGGGGAAAGGTTGTTGCCACATCTTTGGCAAGGATATAGACGAGTGATTTGAGAAACCAATCAAAACGCTGTTCTTTGGTGGTTTCTACTTTGCATAAGCTACATCGATAACTCCATTTGTGGATGTGGTTAGAGATATGTGTAGTCGAGGTTTGTTTTCACTCTGAGAGTAGTTCTAGACCAGTATCGTGATGAACTATTAGTTGAAAGAAGGCCAAAAATGTTTTGGCCAAGGATTCAAAAGTCACATGGGACCCTGAATTTTCATCCACATACCATTTGGCTGATGGATCAGTGAGTGTGTGCTGAAATAACCTTAAGTGAATGGAGTCATCCATGATTTCGTTTGAAGAGAACCATAAGTGGAAGGTCATGACATGCTTGGCGAGATCTTCCCCCGATTTACCTTCAAATTTGGGAATGTTTGAAGGTAGTTTGGTAGGCATATTGGGCCATGTGGGGTCATGCAATATAGGCTCATTCATGAGTTTAATCAAATCAGGAATGTTGAGGGATGTAAAATATGGCATGGGGGGTGGAGGTGGAGGGTTAGTTCCAGCCATGGTGTGAGTAGGTAGTGGACCTGACCCTTGAAGGGGGTTTGGTGGAGTTGTACTTCTCCCTTGAGAAGAAGTTTGACCTCCACCTCCTTGTGAAGGATAGGTAGTGGATGGATGGCATTGGGAAGTGGACCCAAGTAAGGTTGAATCTAGCAAAGCATATCCCAAAATAGTGTCACTCATAGGGGCATGGGATGGTTGAGCCGATGAGTTAGCAAGACTAGGAACTCCTCCTAAGATAGGAGGGAAATTTTGCAATCATCTTGAAAGACAGGGATTCTGTGGGTCCCCTATGATGTCTGACTAGCAAAGTGAATGTGTGCAAATGGTGATAAGAGTGATAAGTGAACAAGAGACTTGTATAATTTTTTACTTTCACAATATATATCACAATCACATGTAATCAAATGAGTATCATACACAAATAAAAAATAAGCATACATGTGGGTAGGTGGGTTTTGTCCTCGTGAAAGAACAAAGAAAACAAATGCTTGTGTCCTAAAAAGACGTGATGTCCTTCCTCTCAAATAGCACTAGACCTTCCAATAAGACTCAACAGTGGGGTCTGAAGTCACCAGAAGAGGAACTAGTGAAGGATGAAATAATCAGTTATAATGAGGGGTAGAGGGTGAATATCTCGAAAGAGCTGGCGATATTTTCCAATAGCCACAGAAAATCTGATCAAGGTGCAATTGCAACCCACAATTGCCACCTGAGTAGATGTCCTAAATTTGGCCATTAGGTACCTCAGTCAAAGTGAGACATTTAGATTTTCGACCTTAGAAATAGGTGATGGGATGGATCCCTTCCAAGAGTTGGGTGACTCAAGGAGAGACACACAAAACAATCGGACCTCGACATTCGACCCTTCACGGGTATCTCCCTGCCTTATGGTGTTAGGAACACTTGACTTGGAGGATTTTAAAGTTCCCTATTTGTCAACTTCTAATATTTGAATATCTGAGAACCAGATAACAGGGGGTTATTTGGATGCCTACCCCCAAGATCCTACCTAGACTAAAAAAATTCTTTTGGCGCCTCCAATGGAGGAAAACTTAGTGATTTTTTAGAAAAAAATTATATGTGGTTGGTTGAGAGGCTGGGGGTGTGAACCAATCTCATTGGAATTAAGTGGGTGTGGTTATTTTCTTCAAGAAATAGTGGGACATTTCCGAATCCCTTTGGAGGAAACCTACTTCAACCTCCACAATTTGAGATGAAATTATGTGAGTGAGGAGTGACTTTGTGTGTGAACAAATGTGCCAATTTTTAATAAGTTAGGTGTCAATTTGAAACATGTGTAATTCATGTGGTCCTTACAAATCTTGATTACCTATATTGCTATATGTCATTGGTACAACCTTGCAGAATCTTAAAATCCCTAAAGAACTAGCATGTGGACATATGGTTCCTTACCAATCCTTTAAACTCCCTAATGTGATTTATACTAAGAAAGATTAAAAAAAACTATCCTAGATTGTAATCATGTGGGAATGTATGGGCCTATTAGTTTGATCTTTAAACTCTCCTAGTGATGTAAACTAAGAAAGTAATTTCAAAAACTATCCTAATTTTGCAACATGTGGGAATGTATGGGCCCTTACAAATTTAAGATGTTTGAAAAATAAACTAAGATGAGCCCTAGGGGGGCTTTTCCCTCTCCTAAATATTTGGTTAAGGGAGATGAAATATCCCCTTAATAACCTTTATGATTCTCAATATTTCTCTATGGTGTGAGAGAAGAGCATACTCAATGATTACAGTTTTATTTCTAGTCCCAATGCAAGTGTTTTTATATGTGATAGAAAAAACTCTTAACTTAATTTTCACAATCAAAACAAGCCATCCATTTGGAAACTAAAGAAAATGAGGAGAAATGTGGTTCTTTTTAAACCCCTAAGTGCCTATGTTTTGACTAACCTTTCATGTGGGAAAGGAATCTAAGTGTAGTGCATTTACAATTTTCAAAAAAACAAGATTTTGAAGGCTAGGGGCCTTCGAATCATCACAAAAACTCTTAGAATTTTGGAATTCTAGACAGATGAAAGGGTTATAGTTCATATAGAGGTGCCGTGGGTGCATAATGCACATAGAACTGAAGACCTTTTGGTGCAAAATGCGCATAATGTACATATAAATGAAGTGTTGTTGGCACACAATGCTCAGAATGCGCGTCTGTGGGATGGAACACCCGCGCATGTTCTGATACGAGTCAGGGGGGGGGGATTTTAAGTGGAGTTATCCTACTCCAACTCCAAACTTATCTCTTGACACGTAAGGCTAGGCCATTTATGGTTCCTACAATGCAAATGGGTCAAAAAGAAGTGCTCAAACAACCCAATATATGGAGGAAATTGATACCTTAGTCCCTAGTATGGTCGCTAATATGTTTTGTCTGTTTCATCACTTGAGTGAGAAAAACAAGGGCACTTACGAGTATAGTTGGTCCTGATAGACAATACATAGGTTAGTGTATGAATTAAAAAATCCAAGCACATGAAATAAATAAGAAAATAAGCTAAAAACAACTAAGGAAATGAAACTACAATGCATAAGAAACTTTGAACCAAAATCAATCAACCAAATGACCAAGATTACGCCACCAATGGATATCTATATTAGTTGGAAAAAACTGTAGAGAAAGGAGGACTGATGGATCCCCTCTT
Organism: Picea sitchensis; assembly: GCA_010110895.2. Classification (NCBI taxonomy): domain Eukaryota; kingdom Viridiplantae; phylum Streptophyta; class Pinopsida; order Pinales; family Pinaceae; genus Picea; species Picea sitchensis. The sequence continues at coordinate 8,556 of SNQJ01S0167537.1, forward strand.
CCTCCTTGGGAGGGCTCTTAAGTACCCTATTTGAGAGCTCTTATTACAATGATAAACTAGAAAGAAAATGGTGAAGAAATCCAAGCCTATTCCCTCAAGAGGTGAGGGGAATAGATTATTGGAATGTTGCTAGAATGCTCCAAGAAAAAAATAGGTTTATTGAAGGAGGATTGAGGAAACATACCAATACTATGAGATTCTTAAATTCTTAGTGCACCCATGGCCTCCATTTATAACATATTTTTGAGGAAATATCGAACTGGTTCTTAGTGTGGACAAGGGGCCCTTTAGTGCACCCTTAGGTCTTTGACCATCCCCCCATTTGGATTCAGCTTGGATTTGAGGGTCAACTCAAGTTGGGAGCTGGTCCCGAAGTGGATGAGGGGTCGACAAGAACCATCAATGCATCGTTGATATGAGTGCATAGATTTTACTATACACAGTAGTGCATATGGCACATTGTGTGCTCTACGGACTTCTTTCGTCCGCGCACTTTGTGCGCACTTCCTTTAGTGTTTCAACAAACGTCAATTTTTTGACCAGTTGTATAGTTTTTTCCCCTTTGAAATGCATTTTTGGTGTTGCAGGTGAACTAATAGGTGTTTGGAGATGTTGTATTCCTGTAACCATTTGCATGCAATGTTTCAGATGGAATTTCAGTGATAACATAGAGCATGTAGCAGGTCGACCAATTCCCTTGTTTGCACAAGAAACATCTAAAAGAATAACTCAACAATTCAAAAGAAGTCAATTTCAAAAGCAGTCAGATTGTGGGAAAAGTCAGGTTAAAATTGCAATGATGGAGATCCAACATGCCACTCAGATTGACACCTTTCATGCATTCAAGGTTTTCAACATTGCATGAGGTTTAATGACAAGAACAAATATTCAAAGAGCCGAAGTGCGTAAGTGTCAATGTTCCAGAGCCCCGAACTACCACACCACTCTGGGTGGTCAGTTATCCGGGAGATCTCCATACTCTACATTCAAAAACTCTCGAAGCCCGAAGTGTCGAACACCAAAGACTCATCCGCCAAGAAATGTGGTAGCCATATGGAACTGACACATGGAATCCATCTGGCACTAACATATGGCATTCATTTCAAACACCTTGGGGCATGTCATCTTCTCAATTTCGAGTGAAACATGTCACTCTCCTTCTAAGACACATCACTTCGGGACCGTACTACTCTGGGAGACTTCCATGCTTTACATCCAGAAACTCCCGAATGCCAGATTGCAAAAATGTCGAAGTCCCTAAGTGACATCAGGGTTCCATGTCACTTAGGGCCCTACCACTCTGGGAGTTTTTCAACTCATTATAGACCAAAATATCCGAAGGGACGAACTTTCGAAGTCCCAAAGTCATTAAATTTGATGGTTAAAGTAAGAATGGTCTAATTAACAATAAATGCGAGTTAATGACTCCAGGATAAAGTCACTCCGAGAGATTTTCATGCTGCACATCCAAAAAATCATGAAGTTCTGAATTGGTACCATCGCTAAATAGGGATAGAGGAAATCTAAAACTGGTAGACTTAGAAAACTTTAGCAGGGGCGCTAAGGTAGCATGGTCCCTTAGATCACATATTTGAAAAATTAATCTGTGACTCACATTCATTCCAGGAATAAAATATGCCCGAATGTTAATCTCCTAGAACAGTTCTAGGATTGAAAATCACGATATAGCTCAAGAAGGAGTTGTCAACACATCCATTCATTTCCATTGGCCTCAAACAACACATAGGAATTCCAATGCTTGACACATCACTCACCTCTATCACTCTGAATCGGTTTATGTCAAAGGATCAGTGTAATTCAACTTATGCATCAATTTGGTCTACTATCAACAACATTTTTCAGTTATTTAAGTTGAGACATTTCAAGTTAATGCATAATAAGTGGGCATTTGTGTTTTATATGAATCATGTCCCTTTTAATTAAATTAAGTTTTAAGTATGCATCACCGCACTCCAACAATGTCATTTTTAAGTTAATAAGTTGTTTGTGACTATGAGCTTAGAGTGAAGCCTCAGTCACAGTTGGACGAGAGCCTTTGCAACTCTGATAAATATGCAATTTCTGTATGTTTTCGGGGTTTGGTTTTTGGTGGAAAAGAGAAGTATCAGAAGGATCAGACCTTCTTACAATATTGTAAATTTCTCTACCTATTGAATATATGTTGATGCCAGTTGTTTTTCTTACTCAAATCTGTATGTGCTTAATCCGATATTGAATGCAAATTATGTGTTGTGTGCAAATTACATTTCCTTATTCTTTCAGCCATGGTTTTAGTTTTTTTGTTCACCGATTATGCAACCTGTTATACAACTATTGTTTAGTGAATAGATTAACTAATTGACCACCTGTTGAACGATTTGCATGTAGATTTTTGTTGAAGTCTTAAGATATTATTTTAAGTCTTTATTTCTCATATATCGAGTGATTCATTTCATTGTTGCCTATTGTTTCATGTGTGTGTATTTAATATTCCCAACTATCCATTAATATCCATACCAGTAGCAAAAAAAAAACTTCCTTCATACTGTGTGGTTTGTCCAACCAGATCACCATCTTCCCAAAACCCATCCTTGAGTTGACTAACAAAATAAAATTATCAAAGAATAATCATTCCAAAACTTGAGGTGGCCTAGCTTTGCCCTTTAGCAGTCATGTGCAAACTTTAGGATCAACATCTTCTAACGTCGTTGCCAGGGAGCAAAGTAATGAAATATCTTTCCCTGGGAGAATGACAATGATCAGATCTAATCGTTGATGGTGAACAAATACCAACCACATTTAGACTGTAGATCATTCACCTGACAACTCCATGGTTAAAGGATCCAGTGGCGGCTCCACAGTTTTAAGAAGACATATTTTTATATGGAAACCATATTGTCTTGGAGGTTTTCTCCTTTAATTTCTTTGTTCCTGGTTTTCCAAATATTTTTCCTACTATAGATGAGTGGGGTGAGTACTTTCCCATATTTAGAGAAGATAAAGTTGATAACCCTGCAAATCATTTCCTTGAATTCCATGAGGTCATGCATCAATTGGGTATACATCATGAAGATTTATAAATGAAGATGTTCATGTACTCATTAGAGGGAGATGATCGTGAATGGTACCGATCCTTTCCTGTTGCTAGGATTTCTTCACTGAAAGAGTTCCATGTATTAGTTGTCATTGTAAAAGGTTTTTTCCAGCTGATTTGATTTTTGAAAATTGTTGTGAGGAGTTTGATTTATATATGCATAAGTCTATATCCAGTTCATCTAGTAGTATGAATGAGAAGGATGTTGATGTTAAACAAGTGGGAGAAGAGTCATCCCCTTGTGAAATCTTCTCTAGTTTTTCTGGTCATGAGAAATTTTTTATTGATTGTTCTGATGACAAAAAAACTAATCGGGATTCTGTAGAAACGTTTGAAATTATATCAGATATCTCTAATAGTGTTTGTTATGATGATATTGATTCTCAAAAAGTTGACATAGATCAGACTACTATTATGTACTTAATCTTCCAAGGATCTCATGAAATGGAGGATTTTGAAGTTCAAGTTTCAGGAATTTTTAAAGACCAACCCATCTCTGATAAATCTCCTGATGATGAGGAGAAGAGTTCTATAATGATACAGATGGAAATTCTTAGCAGTGACCCATTCTATGACAGTTGCAAAGCATATGTTTTAAAGACCAGTGGAAGAGATGACATTGAAATCCAAAATCAACAACAACTTTATCAACTTAATATACCCTTATGTGATAACTATGAATCAGGTCCTCTGAACAACAGTGAAACAAATACCTTGGTTGACAAAAAAAAATGGGATGTTTCTGCCAACAATTGTCTTGATTGGAGGATTTTCAAATTCTTACCATGAAGTGGATATTACACAACTGAAAACATGCACATTCATCAACAAAATAAAAAGCATACAACCAACTTACAGTTTTGAGGATCGGATTGAAATAAATATTGATGCTCATTATAAAAAAGGGTATGGTTCTCGTGTTTTTTCAGATCCTATAACATTCTATATGCAGTCAAATTGGATTAAAGATTTTTTTTTCATTCGTTTTGTGAAGGAAGAATTTCAAAAATTTAACTATGGGCCTCTAGATTGTAAGTTGTTGCTATATTTTTAGTTCCTAATATCACATTCGTACTTAAATATGGAGGTCAATTGCATCTTGTTAATCAACTCCTCATGTGGCTTCATTGGAAATATAATTACACAAATTACTTTGTTTTCAGTTGAGTAGATTAGGGGTGTGTTGAATAAAGATCGTCATTCAAGCAATTCATTTTTAGTTTGTTTATACAGTAGATCGGAAATAAGACTCCATATTCCAACAAAGGCACTGAGGTGTAGTTTCATTTTTAAGTTTCATATTGAATAAAGACACCATAGCACAACAAAGGCATTGGGGTGTAGTTGCTATTTTGAACTCCATGGATGCATGGCTGAGAAATAGTGGGAGATATACATGGATGGCAGACGAAAACAAAGGTAAGAAAAGGAAGGTGGGAGCAATTTATTGAGAAGTAAGGCACATGATCTATTATTCTTAGCACCTCATAGGGAAATGCTATCCCCGGTTCAAGACAATGTTGGAACCTAGGTCTGCATCGTGTCCCTACCCCTTCAATTCACCTATAACATCATCTTAAAGCTTCATTCTTTGATTTGTTCTTGCTAAGTTATTCTCCAAGTTTTGATTTTTTCTCTTTAAGTGATTATTTGCTCCATCCTTTTGTTTTCTTGAGGGGTAATTTCATGTCATTGATTTTGTTTGAAATACATGTCATCAAAGTTACCAAGTCCTTTGTTTGCATAGGAAACATCCAAAAGAAGAATGCAACAATTCAAAAGAAGTCAATTTCGGGGTCAGATTGTGGGAATAGACATGTTAAAATTGCAACGATGGAGATCCAACATGCCACTCAGATCAATGAATTTTGTGCATTCGGGGTTTTCAAATTCACACAAGGTTTAACAACAAGCACATATCTCTAGGTGGTAATTTATCCAGGAGATCTCCATACTCTACTTTCAAAAACTCCTAAAGCCTGAAGTTTTGAAGCACATGGCACTCATCTTCCAAGACATATGGAAACCATCTGGCACTGACACGTGGCATCCATTTGGTGTTGACATATGGCATTCATTTTAGGCACCTTGGGGCACATCATCTACTCAATTTCGAGTGACATGTTTCACTCTCCTTCTGAGACATGTCACTTCGGGACCGTACTACTCTGGGAGATTTCCATGCTTTACATCCATAAACTCCCAAAGCTCGAAGTTTCGAAGCACATGGAACTCATTCGCCAAGACATATGGAATCCATCTGGCGCTGACACATGGCATCCATATGGTGCTGACATATGGCATTCATTTCAAGCACCTTGGGGCACATCATTTGCTCAATTTCGAGTGACATGTGTCACTCTCCTTATGAGACATGTTACTTCGGGACCATACTACTATGGGATATTTCAATGATTTAAATCCAGAAACTCCTGAACGACGGATTTTCAAACTGTCGAAGTCTCGAAGTGACATTTGGATGCCACGTCGCTCCTGGCCCTGCCACTCTATCACTTCGAATTATTTTATGTCAAAGGCTCAGTGCGATTGAACTTATGCATCATTCTGGTCTACCATCAACAATAGTTTTCAGTTATTTAAGTTGAAACATTTCAATTTAATCCATAATAAGTGGTCATTTATGTTTGATATGAATCATGTCCCTTTTAATTAAGTTAAGTTTGAAGTATTCATCACTGCACTCCAACAATGTCATTTTTAAGTTAATAATTTGTTTACAAATGTGAGCACAAAGTGAAGCCTNATCCATAATAAGTGGTCATTTATGTTTGATATGAATCATGTCCCTTTTAATTAAGTTAAGTTTGAAGTATTCATCACTGCACTCCAACAATGTCATTTTTAAGTTAATAATTTGTTTACAAATGTGAGCACAAAGTGAAGCCTTAGTCCCAGATGGACGAGAGCCTTTGCAACTCTAATAAATATGCAGTTTTTGTATTTTTTTTGGTTTTAGTTTTTGGTGGAAAAGAGAAGTATCATAAGGTTCAGACCTACTTAAAATATTGTAAATTTCTCTACCTATTGAATATATGTTGATGGTAGCTGTTTTTCTTACTCAAATATGTATGTGTTTAATCCAATCTTGAATGCAAATTACATGTTGTGTGCAAAGTACGTTTCCTTATTCTTTCATCCACAGTTTTAGTTTATTTTTTCACCGATTTTGCATCCTATTATACATCTATTGTTTAGTGAATATATTAACTAATTGACCACCTGTTGGAGGATTTGCATCTAGATTTTTCTTGAAGTCTTAAGATATTATTTTAAATCTTTGTTTCTCATATAACGAGCTATTCATTGCATTTTTGGATATTGTCTCCTCTGTGTGTATTCAATATTCCCAATTGTCCATTAACATCCATACCAGTAGAAAAAGAGAAACTACCTTCATATTGTATAGTTTGTCAAACCAGATCACCATCTTCCCAAAACCCATCCTTGAGCTGACCAAAAAAATCAAATGATCAAAGAATAATCATTCCAAAACTTGAGGTGGCCTAGATTTTCCCTTTAGTAGTTAGGTGTAGACTTTAGGAACAACACTAAGAAAAGTAAAAAAATTAAGAAAAGTAAGAAAACTGGCAGAAAGAGTAAACACTCCTTCAGAAAGGGAACAACAAGTCCTTGGAGTGACCCATTAATATGGATGTGCAGGTTCTTACCTCTCGTCTTAAAGTTTCTCTTCCCCCTTGTTGTGTAATTAAAAAAAACCTACCTACCTAAGCTCTAATCCCTTTTAGCACCTCCCCGACAATGGAGTCAAAAATGTCAAGTGAAATATATACCATCTAATTCGACATTAATTTGTCAACTCGGGGCTCGTAGGATTTGAGGTGCCAACATTGTATGTGCAGGTCTAGATCTCTAATCTAGCCTAGGATGGCCTAATCTAATGCCAATAAACTCAAATAATTAAGAGCTTTAAGCAATTCTAGAACTAAGAACTATTTGACCTAAGTAGCTTTACACAATATAGGACTATGAATTGTTTAATCTATCTCTAAATAAGAAAATAACAAGTAATCTATTTCAAAGATATTTAATCTATTCAATCTCTCTTTGAATAAGAAAACAACAAGAAATCTATTTCTGAATTATTTGATCTATCTACCTCTGAATGGAAAGATCAGGTAAGTAAGTAAGCAATTAATCTATCAAAACTATCTTGACAAGTGAACTCTATTCTTAAGAAGAAAAATCACAACTATTTCTATCTCGCAAAGAATAAACATTAATGTACTTAGATAAAAGCAAGACTATTGTGACAGTATTCAAATGTGTTGATTGTGTCTTTGGTGGCGAATGACATCACGATGGCATCTAACTACTAATGATAGTTGAAGTGGAATTAATTCACTGCTAACTTCTACATCGAAATGTAAAGTATGGATAAGGTAGTCTATAGAGAGTTTTTCCATCATAAATGTAACACTAGGTGTTCTTGGAACCCATGGGATCTTTAAACCTTGTGAAGAAAATATTCAACATCCATCATTAACTTGATCATACAATTGCTGGAAAGTTCCCTGTTCAAAATCACTAACTCAAGCAAAGCTATAAACTCGTAATTAACAGTTAATTAAAAATCCCAATTCAAATTCATGACTAAGATGACAATAAAAACAGTTTGTGCAAACCTACAAACTCTTGACTAATGCTAACTAGAAATCACAACTCAAATCCATAATTGAGATAACATTGAAAATCAAAACTTGAAATTACAACTAGTGTATCATGGAAAACCATAACTCAGAATTATAACTAGGATGCTATTGGAAATCATAACTCAAAATCCACTTCTATCTTATCATGTTGATGATAAAAACATGGTTAACAAGTTATGCATACATACAAAGAGTATTTGAAATTACAATTTAATAAATGATCTATGTCTAAATAGATACTTTGCGGAGTGATTTATATCCTTACAAAACAAAGAGAAAAAGATGTGACAACATAACTAAGAAAGCAAATTATAGCCTGCAATCAAAATGTTAGAAATCAAAATATAAACAAATGAACATGGATGTCCACACATGCTTTGTGATACCCACACAATTTAGAAAATGAGCTGAAAAATAAGAGAAGATATACATGGAGGTGAATTAGACAAGCGATCTACAATTAAAAGATTCACACAACACACAATTTGAAATTTAGAAATATACAGAGTAAATGAGCAATTTTTAAATCTAAAAAGTATGAAAGGAAACTACGTAAATGAAAATATATATTGGTATAAGCAATCACCCAGACCATTGGTGGCCCCCCCAGAAGGTCGTGGAAACTCTTCAATAGGAAGTCACAATCACTAAGCTAACGCAACACTGACATTGATATAAAAACAGAGTATACAACAAAATGGTGATAATGTTTGTGTAGAGTAATAAAATTTGTCTCCTAGTTCATGTCATAGACAGTGGTAATTATAGATGTTTACGGATCTTGATAGGTCAACCATTGGAAGGGTCGACCCTCTCTAAAAATAGTAAATTCATTAAATTTATTCTAACAAAAACATCTTTCTTAACAGTCTTTGTGTGCCACTTAGTGGTCACTGCAATTTCCCAATCCAAGATGTGTTGAGTTCCATAGCTGGAGGGAATGAGGGGGCATAAAACCCACATCCCTATTCGTCCATCAAAGGTCACCAATGTATGAACCACCAACTCCTATGCTCTCTAAGTGTCGGATCATGTGCCAAATGGAGTGTTTGATCAAGTGTTGAATAGAGTGTCAGACGAGGGACTGGATGGAGGATCAGATCGCAATTTCAACCTCTTGCAAGTAAACCAGACGTTAGATCTTCATAAACATTTAAATGTGATGAATTGATCATAAAATAATTTCAAAAATGATAATTATACATACCTTGTGTGATTCTATGGAAAATTGATGTATAATTTTTTTATAATACCTTCAAAATAGCTAAATGAGAGATTAACATATATAATGTCACATGCAAAAATGATATGGCCATTGAAAAAAAAATAGTCAAAACACCAACCCAACACCGGGTTAATAGGAAGAGTGGAATCTTCCTCAACTGTAACTAAGGCTTTCTCGGGATTTGCTAACAAAGGAGTAACATCACTCCCAACGTCTAAATGATTCTCAACCTCTTCATGGTAAAAATATTCTGGTGAATTAGGTGGTAAGGGTTCATAGCCTTCTGGAGGCAACCCTTGCATCCTATGTGATATATGAAGACCTTTATCATCTACAGTCTCAATTTTGAAAGACAATCAAGTAAATAAACAACACTCACTAAATACATAGAAAACCAACAAGCAAACAATGCCTTATCGTGATGAACGTACTAGTTGGTGATGAAATCCAACATTGTGTGATAAAAGTGAGAAGGGGCTAGGATATGGGCAGTTGGATTAGTTACGTTGGTGACCTACTTAATGGACTTACACCTTGGTGCAAGCTTCCTCATGTTTTTATCAGTAGTTTACCCTCCAAGGAGCCCGAGTGAGTTTGACCAACGTTTATTCCATGTACAACAAAGACTTCCCTTAAAGGTCACCTCGTGTAAGGACCCTAAAGATTATGGCTACTAAGGACACCAACTCCCAGTCAACCTCCTGGTGGGTACATTTGATATTCGAGTCCAAACGTATGAGCAAGATATCAAGTCCGAAATCCTTCAAGAGAACTGAGGACAAGTGGACCAGTAAAACTCTAGAGGACCCATAATGGATTCAGAATTCACGAAGCTATGAGACCAAATGAAGACAACTGAACCTCAAGAAGAACCCCCAATATACGATCTGAATACTATGGATGGTTAATACTCGAGGGGATAATATTTGTTTCTCTCCTGAACATGGCCTCATGCGTAACTCCTACGTGAGAGGGGGATCCTAGCTATGCTTATACAAAAAATAGATTTACTCTCCCTTTCACAAGATTCCGAGTTTGTCTTGAATGATTTGGATAGCTATTCTCACAGCCTCTTCCAAAGCACTAATCGTAGTCTATTATTGATGTAAATATATTAAAAATAAACACTTTCTAGATCGATTTTAATTATCGTTAATTTTAGTGGTTTTTCTTTACATAAAGGTGAATGAAAGTGAAGCTAGTGATGTTGCGACTTGAATCTCAAAGAAGTAAAAGAATGATATGAAAGATTTTACTTCGATGAACTTCTATCTATGGAAAGGAGAAGAGTTTCTTTCTTTTACTAACAAACAAAAGAATGCAAAATTTTCATGCAATTTGTTTTCAACAGGAATCCAATTAAGTGCTAATTTGTAAATAAATCCTTTCTGATATCCAAAAACCAATGCAAAAATTATCCCTTTGCTTGATTGTAAATGTGAATTGAATAATTTTTCTAATGCTTCTTGTTTCACTAATAATGAAAAATAACTTCACTATTGCAACTTTGCAAAAAATGAAACAAAATCACACAAACAAAGACACTCTCAGTAGTCAATAAGAGACTAAAAGAAAAACAAACTATCTATTCAAAGAAAAAAATAAAAAAACAAAGAATCACACTTAAAAAATATTTCAGAAATGGGTAAGGATCAAAGACCAAGTAACCAGTACTGAGATCAATGAGTTTCCTTATAAAAATCTCTAATCGATCAGATGAACAAAAGAGCAGCAAAAAGAACCCCAGTTTGAGGAAACAATGCCATTTTTGAGACAAGGAAAAACAACACAAAAACCAAATCAAAGACTAAAAGAGTGAAAAGTAGCAATTTGTAAGCCAAACATGAGACATAACCTGATAGAACAGAATTTGAGCTAGAGAAAAAAACCAAATAACTATACCCAACAAGCCAACATTCAACAATTTTTCAAGGCAAGAAGCATCGACACCCTAGTAGTAACAATACCAGAGTGCTACATTTATCCCTAATACACTTGCGGGAGCATCGATAGATCAATCAATGCTCATCGCTTTGACTGTAACTGGAGAGGGCGCGGGTTCTGAGATTTTTTTTGGAAAAGATCAAGAATTCAAAAAATCAGGAAGTTCGATCAAAAGACTCTGTAAGATAACTTTAGAAAAGACAACAAATGTATGTATGGGTTAAATCAACAAATGATATCTGAAGATGGGAAAAAGGAAAATACAAACCAATGAAAGAAACCAAAACTGAAAGATTTGTCATCCCCAGTGGAGTCGCCAATTTCTGGGATGGAATAAGTCCCTTACGGATAGGTGAATATTCCCTTGGATTCTATGTCCCTAATACCAAGACAAAAAGATACAAATGGACACTAACATCCCTTTGAGATTTATCTAGCTAGCCAAGAAAAGAGAGAAGAAGAAAAAGGTGATCGTACTTATTTATGATGTTTGTCCTTGCTGCTCCAATTCGAGCTTTATGTCCAAACTCTTTCACATAGCTTGATACCTGCAAAACTACATAAATCAAAGGGAAACAAGGAAAATCCTACTCTACCATATTGGATTAAAAAAATTAATCTACAATAGAGAAGCATATGTAAGGTACACAAACTAGAAGGGAATAGGCCAAGTATGTTAAGAACCAAACATCAATATAGCATAAAAAAACCTAAGAATAAGTATTAAACGCCTTGAAAAAGAGATAATTTCAGTTAATAAGCCTCTTCGAGGGGGCAACCTCCTTTTACCCCACATAAATGTTCAAGTACAAGATCATTCCAAATGAAAATGTCTCCTTGGTATATATAGGAGACTAGGAGGTATAATTACAACTAATGGAATAAAGACGACATAAATAAAATAACATTACTAATGTAATATGCCCCAATTAAGGGGTAATGAGACAATATTAGGTCTTAACATGCCCCTCCCCTTGAGACAAGTGTTGTCCGCAATACTTGGGTAACTTTGGATGCTTCTGTATAAAAGACTCATCTTCCCAAGTGGAATCTTCAGCTGATAACTTCCTCCATTTAATGAGATACTCTGAAATGGATCTATTCCTTAGCTGGCGAATCCTTGTGTCAGTGATGGCTTCAGGCTCCAATATGATTTTTCCTTCCTCGTCAAGTTCTGGAAATATAGTTTGAACTAGGATATTGTCACCTATAACCTTCTTTAAGCATGAAACATGAAAAACTGGGTGTACTCGTGAAGATGCAGGCAACTCCAATTTGTATGCCATAGTACCAATATTTTGCAACACCTTATAAGGGCCATATTACTTTGGTGATAATTTATTATCCTTCTTGGCTTGCTTGA
>SNQJ01S0167539.1:0-20832 GCA_010110895.2 Picea sitchensis
CATGTGCATCAAACCCCCCCTTTACCTAGACAAATGCTCAAAGGTTTTATGCAGTTTAACAAGTCAGGTTTGGAGAGGGTCTCAGGATGTTCTATTGGGATAATCCTCCTCAATTTTGGGGTGTTTCCTAGGTGATATCCAATCTAATTCATGTAAGTGTTTGAAATGGTGTAGGGGAAGTGTTTGGGCAGAGGGTGCAATGATAACAGGGAAATGTAGTTCTTGCCCATGGGTGCCTTTGTAGAGGGCGAGTTGCACCTTATCATGGATGAAATTGTTTCCTAGCCCATTCAATGCCTTGTATTCTTAGTTTTATTTCTTTTTCTTTTCAAGGGAAAATCTAGGGGACATTGTCCTGGCGTGGTGACCAGAGGTGACAGTGTTACCCACAAGCACTTCATGGAAATGAAAAGGTTGGCTCGTGATGAGACCCCTTTTCTTTTATCTATGCCAACACGAGCCACTACCCTAGTTTGGTGACTAGATAGATGGTATTGTCATACTGCTACATGCCCATGGACCTAATAGGCCAGCTCATGATGAGACCTCCCATCCACCATCTAGTCCTTGAGTTTTATTTTATCTTACAGGTCCCATTTTCTTATTGAGAAGCCTTTTATTTCTTTCTCAGGAATCCCTGGGTGAAGCATCTCAAAGGTTTTATTTTTTATTTTAACTCTTTCCAACTACTTTTACCCTTTGGGCCTTTGTCCCCTTCTTCCCACAAGGCAAGGTAAAACCCTTCCTATTGTGGAAAACCCAATGCCCGAACCAAGGTAGAAGAAGATGAGAGGGATAATGATGAAAAATTGTAAGTATGAAAGGAATGGATGATGACCTTTCATATACCCACCCAGTGTCAACTCATCCTAAAGGGAACCAGCTTATTAGGGCATTCTTTCAGCCCCACAGGTATGAAAAAGTCAAAGAGCATAATTTCCAAGCAAACATTATGAAATAAAGGAGAGTGCAATGCAACATATTCAAATTCTTCGAAAATCATAGTGACACATACCATGATACCCAGACTCATTATCTCATGGAGCAAGACCCACTACTACTTCAGGACTAGGCGGGTGAGATGGATGTTGTTGTTGTTGATAGATGGGATGCACTGAAGAAAATATGGGCCCTTCGGGTCCAAGCTCAAGTCATCTTTCTCTCGGTACTCCATGTCTAGGACCTATGGGCCTCGAGACATAATCTCCTTAGTTATCCCTAGGATAGGGGATAACATCTGGCTCCAACTCGGGGTTATGTTCTCACCATAGAGCGCATGAGAACCTCAACATCTCTTGCATGACTTGTATTTGCTAGATCTCAACAAAATGAATTAGTGATCTTTAGGTTGGTGATATCACCCCTCGCTAATATATTATACAATGGAATAAAAGTAAGAAAGAATATATATACAAAATGAAAATGAAACTACAACTATACTGCTCTAGAATGATATGCAGATGGTATATATAATGAATGCAAATGCCTACCTAAATTACATGCACTTACCTGTCATGTTGTTGGCAAGAAGTAGCGATTGATGTGTATAGCGTTCAAAGGTAGCTTCAAAGATTCTCCTTCCAGGGGTTTCAAGTTAAAAGCGTTTTTTCTTGCTTGACTCGTGACTTTGTAGGGACCTTTCCATAATCCATCCAAGTTCTCATGCATACCAGGTTTCTCCCTTCTTTTATCCCATAACAACACTAAGTCTCCTTCAATGAAACCTCTTTATTTTTCTTTGTGATCGAAGGTGTTCTTAACTTTCTCTTGATTTATCACCATTTGACTTAAGGCAACCCTCCTGGATTCATCCAACTCTACTAACTGGTTAATTCTCCCTTGGATTGCTTCTCCTTCGGTGGTGTATTGTTGAACGAAACGAAGGATAGGGATTTGGAGATTCACAAGCAGTTTAGCCTCCAACCCATACACTAGTTCAAATGGGGTTTTTCCTATTGAGGTCTTTTTTATTATTCGATATGCCCATAGGGCATACTTGATCTTGCTATCCCAAGACCTTTTTTTCTCTCCCACAACCTTCTTAATGATATTCATGAGGTTGTTATTTCTTGATTCTCCTAAGTCGTTCCTTTGTGGGTAGTAGTTTGATGAATGAGATAGAACGATGCCATACTTGAAACAAAATTCTGTTAATGCAAGGTAGCTAAAAGCTTTGGCATTTTCAGTGGTAATTTTGTACGGGACCCCAAATCGTGTTATGATTATTTCTTCCAAGAATTTCATAACCACCTCCTCAGTGGCATTATTTGTGGGAATAGATTCTACCCACCTGGTAAAATAATCTTCAGTGGTCAAAATCCATCGGTAACCATTACTTGAATTATCCTTAAAATCACCAATAAATTCTAAACCCCACTGTTGAAAAGGAGCTTCTACCACGACAACTTTTAAAGGTTGTGGCGGGAGTTTTTTTTTTACCAGTAAAGTATTTCCAAGGTTGGAATGATCGGATATATCAGTGATTATCAATGAACAATGTTGGCCAATAATATCCAGCTCTTAAGATATTTTGTGCAGTAGTACAGGCAACGAAGTTCCCACCACAATTCCTAGAGTGTAATTCCTTCAATAGTTTGTTGGCTTCTTCTTGGTTCATGTTATCACCCCATAATTTATGGCAATCATCTTATGACTTGGATATTATCTGCATCTGGTGATTTGGTTCACAAATGATATTGCATTCTTCAAATTATTTGTGATAAAAAAAAGAAAAAAAGAAAAAGAAAAAGAAAAAGAGAAAAGAGGGCAGAAAAGAATTGAAGCAAAGGCCCCATGCAATAATAGCAATTTGGTCATACCTTTCAAGCATGACCAAGTTCTTTTAAATTTTCAATGCTGATAGATTAGTGAATGCATCTTATCATACTGTCCAATCTTGATCAGATAGCCTCTAGCTTAGAATTAGTGAATGCATCTGATTAGACCGTCTAATCCTGATCAGGTAATCCCTAGAAAGAATAAAATCTTGACCCAACTGTTTAATCTGGGTTAATGGCCTTGTGACAGTAGGTTAGGACGTAGGTTAATTGCTTTTCCCACTTGCTAAAATGAAGCCAGATTGACAAAGTTGTTACTCTATGACTCCAATGCCCAAATGCAATTGAATTGATGTCCCCCNTTCTTTTAAATTTTCAATGTTGATATATTAGTGAATGCATCTGATCATACTGTCCAATCTTGATCAGATAGCCCCTAGGTTAGAATTAGTGAATGCATCTGATCAGACCGTCTAATCCTGATCAGGTAATCCCTAGAAAGAATAAAATCTTGACCCAACTGTTTAATCTGGGTTAATGGCCTTGTGACAGTAGGTTAGGACGTAGGTTAATTGCTTTGCCCACTTGCTAAAATGAAGCCAGATTGATAAAGTTGTTACTCTATGAATCCAATGCCCAAATGCAATTGAATTGATGTCCCCCTTGTTGGTGTGTGTGAGAAATATCGAAAGAAGCCCATGAAAATACCCTTATCCTAAGTTTTTCCCACATATGATTTTCTCCGCCTCCACCTATGTCTCGTTCACTTTTCAAAGGTTCAGATCACAGCGCTGCAATCAACGGCTCATAGTTGGTCCCGGACCCCCCTATCCGTTCTTCTTTTAACGGAGGGGGGGGGTCTGTTGGTGTGTGTGAGAATTCTCGAAAGAAGCCCATGAAAATACCACTTATCCTAAGTTTTCCACATATGATTTTCTCCGCCTCCACCTATGTCTCGTTCACTTTCCAAAGGTTAGGATCATGTTGGCGCAATCAGCGGCTCATAGTTGATTGGACCCCTATCCGTTCTTCTTTTAGCGAGGAATTACGATCACCCATGGAAATGCTTTTCGCCGGAATCACGGGCGGTCGAGAATGGAAGCACAAATCCTGGTCTATAATGCAAAGTCGGACCCCCCTCCGTTACTTTGTGGAGATCGAAGTTAGTCATAATCTTGACGGATCGGGTGACTCTAAATGAAGTAGCAAATCAGCGATCCTGATACGAAGTCGGACCCCTGGATTACTTTAGCGGAGGAAGATCAGCTCGGTGTTAAAAAGAAAATAGAGATCTGCGGTCAGAAGTCCAGTGCATAGATCGACGGATCGTGATGATTTCGGACCCCCCTTGGTGTTCTATCTTTAATCAAAGGGGGTCCGGAGTCAATCTTCACCTCCTGGCAGTTCCATGTTACATGTGTCATGCGCCCTATAGGTTCCGCGGGTCTCATCTTCGACACTCCGTTCCCCGAGGGCGTCACCTTCCACTAAACCCTTGTCCCACTTGCGTTTTGGATCGAGTCCCATCCAGATTCAATGCCTGCCGACCCAGTGTCAGCGCCATAATACCCTCCACTCATGAGCAGCCCCTTTGGCGACTTTACCCCAATCACAAACCTCCGTGTTCGTCCAAATATATTGTTCACCGTCACGCCATATCACCCCAAGTGGCGTTACACATTAATGACGAGGATAAGCGTCAGTTGTCATCTTGGCTATTTTTCACGTCCGTAGGCTGATTTGAATAAAAACAACGGTGCCCACTTTCACTTTGTTTTTCATCCGTCGCGCCAGAAACCAACCATCGTACCAGAGAACCTATCTATCCTTGTTCCATCGCGGCTTCCCGGTCGTTTTCCCTCCACCACCAGTCGACCCCACTAACATATTTTTTATTTGCAGGTATAGTTGCTGAGATGGTGTCTAAAATGAGGCCAGCCGAAGGAGAAGAGAATCCATTCGTCCCTCCTCAGAGTCGATCTTGATAAATTTCCCACAGTGGACAAGGACAGCAGTAGCGGACACAACATCACGACCGATTTGTCTGCGGTCATGGCTCCGACAAATTTTCCTGGATCAGAATGATGAGATTCAGGCTACGGGAGTTCAATTTTCCCCTCTATCTGTTCCCCCAAGTCCACCATTTCCCAGAGCTTGTGCTCAAGTGCCAAGCTCACTCACGTCCCCGACGAGAGAAGCCATTGTTTCCTCCTTAGGTGACGCCCTTTTCTTCATTACTCCAGGGGATATCGACCAAATGATGCAGATATCTCGAGCTGACTCTGCCTCGTCTTTTAACCTAGATATCATCACATAGCTATACCAGAAAATGTCTTTTTCTCAAAGAGCTCAGATTTTTTGAGCTATTTTCCCCTCCTTCCACTCCAATCAAGATCCACCGGTCCGTATCCTTCTTCCATGTTTTCCATCAAAGGGGATCAGATTGTTTCGGCTGTGTGTGATCTACTTGGATACTTTTTACGATGATGGGTAGAAGCGAACCCATCCTTAGTTTCCTATCCATCTCTTCGAATGATGAACTACCCACCACTCAATTCGATTATAGCACCTTCTTGGCCCACAACATCTGTGAACAACTTGTGAACTTCACCACAGAAGGTATTTTCAGGTACTCGTCCATCCTGGACCACATGTTCTTGTACTTTCAAGCGGAGAGGTTCAACTTCTCTATCTGAAGATGGACTCAAACGGAAAACCACTGACCGATCCTGACATGGGCGTCCCTCTAAGGAGAATTAGTAGAATATGATTTCTGGCGATTCATTGGCCGGTTCTACCACCACATGGTGGAGTATCTTTGAAGTGGGGTGCGAGCCACGGTAAATGAAAGAAGTCCAGGAGAGTTTTGCATCCTTGTCGAGAGAAAATCACGAAGGCGAGGAGGCTGGTACCTCTACGATCCTCAGAAGATCAGAGTCTATGGGTTCGAGTTGGCGCCATACAAACTTTCGAGATACATGCCGGTAAGAGTTTTTGCACTTGAATACATAAGGCAAATTATGAATTACGATGATATCCACTTTGTCCCCTTCAAAAGAAACAACGGTTGAGGCTCAAGGCGGTCAGGTTCATTTATGCACTTGTCGCGAGTGGTGATGAAGCGGACAAGCTGATGAGGGAAATGAAATTTCAAATTAGCTTCACCTGGCGTTATGATCCTCATGGAGTCATTTCTGATATGAGACTCAGAAATAAGACTGGCCCATATACTCATGAGCCCATGCCCGAAGTTGAAAAATTTGCCAATCAAGTAAGATGGGAGCCGCGATACTGCTTGAAGGATGTAGGCCTGTTGTCGGAGACGAGGAAGCGTGGGGCCTTCATCAGAATGCACTTCACAATGACCACGCTGACCCTCAAAGGAAGAGGCCAGGCGAGTTCTTCTCCTCTTGTGGCCAGAGGTGTCAGCGGAGGAATTTCAAGCGCTCACTCAAAAGCGAAAATCCATTTCTTGTCCGGCTGCTTGTTAAGAAGCTACCATGTTGACTACCACAGTGATCACTATTGGGGCCAAGCAATTCACTTCCTCTTTTGGCTCTAGTCAGCATAAAAAGGTAACAGCAAAGTCAAGGGATTCTCCCTTGACTCCTCAAGAAAGGCTGGGCCCCGGTAGGCATTTTTGAAAATATGATCTGATCCAAGAGAAGAGGAACGATCGCTCACCCGGTAACCGCAGCACAATTCAGGAAGCAATCCTCCGCGGCCCGGTACGAGGTTACTCTCGGCATTCAATACAGAAAAGGGCAAGATGCATATGGCATACCTCCCTGCACTAATACCGGACCCCAAAGTTATATCGGATTACCGGGAGGACCGTTTGAATTCCAAGCCAAAGATATGCATCCGGCGGATCAAATGGATATGCATAAGCAAAGTGGGGAAATGATTTCCCACACTATAGCCCGCGTTGCGACCTCTGCAGCAAAGTATCCGGACGGCATTAAGCAGCGCCCGGACCCAAGCCCCGAAGCTTGAAGATGTCTTCCTTAAAGAGCGGTAAGATAAAGACACTCGAGGAGCTGGTCCTCAAAATCGGCTACGACACTACGACGAATGTCAAAGTACCCGAGGAGATGATTAAAGAAGGAATCGCGACATTACGCATTAAGAAGCGAGCAAAGCTCCCTCCAACGGAAGATCCACAGGAGACGAAAGAAATAGCTGAAATAGAAGGTGAAAAAGATGAGATGCTTAAGTTACTCATGGGCGAGAATCTTGCTTGATTAAAGGAGATGGAGGCCGAGATGGAAAATCTTTTACGGGAAGAGCGGTGAGAAACTGAGGGAGGCGTCACCTTAAGTGCACTATCCCATGGGGATTGAGCCTTGACGGTGTGGCCGAGTTCCGTCGCAGCTTCTGAGGCGGTACACGAAGGCACCATGGGCAGCCAGCAAGTCATGGAAAAGAATGGAATTTGATGCGAAATCGGCCGGACTTAAGAAAAGAATTACAAAATCTCCATGAATTGAAGTCTTCCTTTCAGGCTAGTCTGTCAAAGGAAAATCAGGTGAACGAGCAAATGAGAAAAGAGTTGCAGTAGCTCTGAGAATAGACGGTGGTCGGAAAACCTTGGGTGAAGTTAAAGAACTTGTGTGGAATGATATCTCTAATTCCATCAATAAAATCTGGCCAATGGTTGAGATCATGTTCGAACAGAACGAATTGCTCGAGAGGAGCAAGCGGGCGATTAAACATCGAGAATTTCGGGTAGACGCTTATGCCAACCCGGGCCAATGAGATCATAAGGTTTCTAAATTCAAAGACACGAGAGGAACTCGAGGAGATGAAGTGAAGATAGGACAAAAGCCATATTGGAAGTGAAAAGAGTCATGACCAAAAGAGGCCTCATGTGAGCTAGAGGAGAAGATCCAAGTAATGGATCGGGGAGTGCAAAGGTTCTTCCACAAAATAGACGCTCTGACAAGGAAAGAATTACCACCTAGCGTGAAAGTCATAGACGACAAATTGATGGTGCTTCCAGATTACAAGAAGAAGCTGATCGAAGTATCCAGAGTTGTGCTAAATTCGCGGGGATACAATCAAACATCACAATTAGAGCTTTCATGGAGGCATTGCACTTGGATATTGAGATCCGGTATGAAATAAAGCACATCTTAGATTTATCAAGCCTACATTAGAGTGAAATACAAAGAGACATGGGCCGAAGTGTACGGGAGGTTGCTCAAGGTGACAGTACCAACTCACATCCGATGGGAAGAGATGTGCGATCTACTAATCTAGTAGATGGTACATCATTCCGATCGATTGTCCTATCGGTAGTGTGAAGGCACCTCACTGTAACCGAAGTTAAATGACGGTTATGATGAATCACCAAGCGGTTTTGATTAGTTAAATTAGTTATATTATGTAAATAGTATGGACGCGTCCTTGTCAGTTATGACAGGATCTTTGGTATTTTGACTTATAAATGCCGTGTTTCAATATTGAGGGTTGTTGATTTACACCCAATTGATATGAAACGTAACATTTTTTGATGTGATCCACCATTAATAAGAAGAAGCTTTTCACAGGATTCTTGCGCATGTTCTTTGGTGATGTGATTTTCTTAGTTATATGTTTTCTTGCTTTGTGATCATCTCGTCTTTCTATAACTAATCTATCTGTGAATAGCATTAGGATGCCCGAGATTTATCGATACCACACCTCAGAGTGTATATTTTAATGTTCATCTTCTAAATATCTTGATTAAGAGATTCTTAAGTGCTTGTTAATTGGAGTTGTTTTCCTAATCTTTCTTCATCCATCACTTAAATTAGTAAAGATCCAGTGAACGTGTTATCTCACCTTGTGAAAAATTTCTTCAACGTTTACGGTTGTATCCAGTTTATTATACAGACACTATAGCCCAATGGATGTGTGATTTGTCTCAACCAACTTTAAAAATCCCTACAACAAAACAAAACTAGTGCCTCTAACTAGCCTAATATCTTAATTCAAACAAAGCTAAAATTATATAGAGAGATCCCTCTGCAATTTGAAGGAAGGGCTAGATCGACTTTAAAAGCGGACAGTTAAGGTTACCTTTGTGTATTCCTCTTTTCAACCTCTACAGGAAATTTACACAGTGATAACATAAATGGCGACTCCACGGAAGAAGCTGAAGCATTATTCCACGACTTCCCTTAAGAAGATTGATTTTCAGAAGAAATAGATATTTAGAGGTTGATTAACTTCGTATATATTACTTCCAGTGTCTGGTGCTTTTGTCCCTCTATGACTGCCCACAGCAGTGCAACCCAATATTGAGCCCGGACTAGCAAATCAAACTCATATCGCGTCGAACCTTTTGACTTAATCCTCAAAAGAGGCGCCAATAGCAAAGGGAAGAGCTCGAGCGTTCATGAAGTGACCATTAGTGACATGAATTCTTCGAGAACACACAGGAAGCTAGGTGTAAATCAGCGTAGAATCTTCCTTAGTTTGTTTCAGCATAAAATAAAAAGAAACATATATATATATATAACTTCAAAGAGTTAGCTCCTAAGAAGATCACACTCGATCTCATCGGATCCTAAACCCTGTGATAGTAAGAATGTTGGCGATTGTTGAAAAGAAAGGAATTTTCGGCTACATTGTGAGAGTCATTCTCCTCTCAACCGGTCTCCTTCCTTTTCCGGGAGGCTAAGTGTCTTTCAAAATCCTGATCTTGAGCTTATTGCGCCAAGAAAACTTGGGAGAACGCGGTCTGAAGCCTTTGCATCTAAACTCGTTTTTGACCCATCTTTGTTGCAACCCAGACGAAGCCTTGTCTCCTAGGTCTAAATTGGGAATCAACGCCTCAGCACCCCACAGTCCTTCATCACCCTCGTCCTCCCTCCCTACCTCTCCTACCATTCAGGCCATCTTACCACCCCCTCCGCCCATCATGGCGGCCCGTTATGCTCCTTTAGTGTGGCCTTTCTGCATGCCATGCCCCAGATTCTGAGACTAGACTTCACAATTTGATACCGTGGAGCCTTTAAGCAGCACAACAACGTAATGCTGGATAAAATGAGCGACTTCTTGGATTTGCAAGGAATTTGTGAAATCTGACGTTGAGGATATTTCGCCCAGTCACGGCAGGAGAGGTTCAAAAATGGTTTAAAGCTTTGCCCGCCGCGTCAATGTTACGGCCAATAGCGTTCGAAGTTTTCTTGTGAGGATGGGGGTGAAAGAAAACCTCAAATAAATGAATACGAGAACATAAAAAGGAACCAAGGCGAATCCGTCCAAGATGCGTACTGCAACTTCAACAATTTGTATAATGCAATCCCAGCTGACATTAAACCACCCACGGGTTTGGCATTTAATTAAATTTCCTGATGGATTTGATCTTGACATTTCCTACCAATTGAGAGAAAGAGAGCAGCGCCACCCTAGAAGACATGCTGAAATGTGCTATTAGTGTGGAAGCCAATCTATTAGCAAAGCGAGCACGTCAAAGGAGAATGAAAGGAGAGTCATGATCAAAGAATAAACTTCCGTCTAACGGTGATTACAATGAATCTTTTGTGGTCAAATCAGTAGCATTATTCTTTGGAAAAGATCGAACATTCCAGACGAGAAATCCTCGAGAGATGGCTCACACTCCCAGGTCAAAACCCCTAATTTTAGAAGGAACCCTCCTCCAATCAGGCAAATGGATCCGAGAGACCAAAGAGATCGGAGAGATCCCGAGGGATCAAAGAGAGAACAAAAGAGGTCGAGATCTGATTAGACCTCCCCTACGAGGAAAACTATCTTTGATGATGAGGTAGTAATAGAGGAATTGGAAGACACTCATATCAATCGCATGGGAATACATGACAATGAGACCATTTTCCTTACTCCAGAAGAAGCGAGGAATTGTTCCCTCTTGAACCAAACAAAGGTGAGTGGGAGGCGGGGTTCTGCAGTCAACAACTGGGAGGATAGTATCCTTGGAGTGCATGGTGATTACAGCACATTGGAGTAAGAAGACGGAAGGAAGTTCTCCAAGAAGGACGACCGAAGTGCAGAAGGCATCCAAGACCCAAAAAACTCCTGAGAAAAACACTGCTGGAAAATCTTTCGAGAAAGGCAAAACTGAAGCACCGGTGAAGAAAAAACGTCACCATATTGAAAATTCCCGGTAGCGACTGAAGTTTCACTTGTTAACCTACCTAGTACTTCTGACGGGAGAGAAATGGATCAACCCGAGTCGGCAATATGGGCAGGACCGACGCACCTTTCACGGGCGGGAATTAGTAAGGTAAAATTCTTGTCCCATTGTGAGAGTTAATAAAATTTGGGAGTGGTTATAAACTCCACCGGTACTAAAGCACTAGCCATTGAGCCTAAAATAGGCACCCAAGCCTTGGCCGTCGGATCAGTGACTCACTCAGACAACATGAATCTGGTAGAAGTGATGGTAGGAACTCCTTTTGGTAGAAGGCGGTGGATGATCGGGGCGATCTTGGTGATGTTGCTCCCTTTTATATCAGTTTGAGTATACATGATTTAATAATGCATAATGCCATGTTGGACTCAGGCACCTCACACAATTTAATTCCCAAAGCCATAATGGAAAGGCGGGATTGAAGTCACTAAGGCCTTACAAGACCTCCCACTTTTGAATCTAGCAAAGTCAAATGTAGTGGTTTAATTAAAGATTTGTGCATAACCCTGGTACAGATTCCTTCGAAAAACATGGTAATGGACGTGGTAGTGGCAGACATCCCTCTAAAGTATGGTATGTTTCTATCCAGGTATTGGGGAGATAAGTTGAAAGGAACTTTGGAGTTGGATATGTCCCTACATACTGTCCCGATGTTTGGATATAAAGGAGGTTATCTGAGAGTCTCTTGATGATAAAGTACATGGTGGTCAAGAGAGCCTCTGAGTACCCCCTTACTCTGCTCATTCAGATTTAGGTTCATTCATCTTGTACAATAGCCAGTCATAAAGCGAGATACTAGAAATTTGTAGAAGATGTAACTAATTAGAGGTGAAGGCCCAGAAAGCGGTGAAGCCACAAAGATAGAAAATGAAATTGTGGAAGATTTTCCTGCCGAGTTCTAGAGTATGGATTTCGATGGAGTTGAGTAAAGAAGGAAGTGGGTAATGCAGTTTGCATAATCATCGGAAGAATTACTTTCGGTACTCTATAAGTTAAATTTTCATTGCACTAACAAGCGTTCTTGAGTATGAAGCTTTAATGCTGAGTCTGAAGTTGTTGAAAAAAGTCGGTGCTAAAAAAATAATGGTAAGGGGCGATTCTGAATTAATCATTAAACAAATTAAAGGTGAACACGCTGCTAAACACCCACGCCTTAGGGCCCTGCCAGGAATCTCTCTGCAGTTCTCGATGCTTTGAAGTGTTTTAAAGAGGTTGACTAGGGTGATCTTAGAGAGGACAAATATTTTTGGCCAGATGGATTAGCTACCTCGGCCGAATCACAAGATCCCTTCCAGCCAAACCGACCATAGCCTGCTTTGTTGAGGGTTAAATGCAGTCCCTCTCTGATCCAGAATAATATCGAGTCTTGGCGGGTGTTTGGAAATGACGATCAAATCTAAGATTTTCTGCAATGTAAGAACAGTTTTGAATGTACAAACATGGACTTAGAAAATGAGAATGAAAATGTGAATAGCTCTAAATTTGAAATAGATAGTGTCAATATTGTAAATATAGTAGATTCGTGAGTGCTAGATCCAAAGAGAGTTAGGGATGATAGAAGTAGATGCGAGGGTTTACAAGCTGAAACTGATGATATCTTACCTAGAGGTGCCCTTTTAGAATCTATTTGGCAGGTGATGATGTAGCTAAGAAACCAAAACTCGAGGCTCATGGTCAAGAGGTAGAGGGCATATAGAGGAACTGATGAGAAGCCTAGAATGGTCAAATTGTCCAAATCCTTACACCCAGAACAAAAGCTCAAATACATGCAAATGTTCAAATAATATTCGGATGTTTTTGCTTGGGGCTACGAAGATTTAAAAAGCATCACGACACTTGACATTATACAAAATAGGATTCCCATCAAGGAAGACTATAAACCGTTTAGACAGAAGCTCGAAAGGATAAATCCCAAATTGCTTCCCTTGATAGAAAAGGAGATCAAGAAAATGTATGATGCCAAGAGATCTAAGTCCCATATGTTCGAGTGGGTTTCTAATTTAGTTCCTACTCGCAAGAAAACAGGTGATATCAGACTCTGCATAGATTTCACAAATCTGAACAAAGCATCCTTGAAGGATAATTACCCTTGCCTAAAATGGACCACCTCCTACAAAAGGTGGTTGGGTCGATCAGTTCCATTAGATGGTTTCTCGAGGTTATAGCAAGTCCCTGGATTCACAGACGATCAGAAAAAGCGCTTTCACCACCCCTTGGGGCACTTTCATGTATGTGAAGATGCCTTTTGGTCTAATGAGCCTTGAGAACAGCGTTCAGTGATGGACATCGCTTTTCATTGAAGAAGCAATTAAGTTTATTGTCGTTTATTTAAACGATGTGACTGTGTTTTCCAAAAACAAAAACGATCATATAGCTCACCTAAGAGCTGTTCTACTACGATGCCGTAAATACGACATCTCCATAAACCCCAAGAAGCCCATCTTTGCAGTAGAACAAGGCAAACTACTAGGACATATCATCTCTAAAGAGAATCGAAATTAGTCAATGAGGATAGAAGCTATACTAAAAATAGAACACCCCAGAAACCTTAAAGAACTTCAATCATTTATAGGGCAAATTAACTTTCTTGAAGATTCATCCCTAATTTGGCTGAACTCCTCCATAACATTACCAACATGCTAAGGGCTAAGATAAAGTAGGACCACAGGAAGTCCGAGATATGTTTAGCTCAAATTAAAAGCACTCACAAAAGCTCCAGTTTTGAAAAGTCCAGATTTCACTAAAGAAGATTTTTATCTTTTTCTTTCGCCTCTGAACTTGTCGATAGCGGTATGTACTACAAAGAGCGGTGAGGTATAGACAACCCATCGCTTTCTTTATGAAACCCATTAAGAGATGTTGCACTAAACTACAATATTATGGAGAAAGCGGGGCTTTGCTTTGGTGAAAGCTATAAGGGACTTTAGGGTTTATATTCTTCATTCCCACACAATAGCATATGTTCCAAACGTAGTAGTAAAATATATCCTGACACAAGACAACCACGGCGGAGAAGGGAAAGTGGATTACGGTTATCTAGAATCTGACATGAAATCAAGCCCACAAAAGGTGATCAAAGGCCAAGGCCTTGCTAAAGTAATGGATGAATCTAACTTCCAAGATCTTGACATTAATTTTCTAGGTGGCGGTGGAAGGCGAGGGAGATAGGAAGGCTCAAACGTTAAAGAGGTTTTCTAAATTCTCCATGGTATGCGGACCTTATTTTGTTTTACAAAATTTACAAGCTCCCCACAGGTTTAACTAAAACTGAAGCTAGATTTTTAAAGTTGAAAAATTCTGTATTCTAGAAGGAAAATTTGCATTGGAAAGATCCTGCAGGCATATTGCTAAATTGTTTACTGAAAGAAGAAGCTGATAAAGTGTCGTAGGAGTTTCATGCAGGAGAATCTGGCGACCATTTGAACTGGAAGGTCACAAACAACAAAATACTCAGAGATGGACTTTACTGGCCCACCCTGTTCGCAAACGTACATCAGAAAGTAACAGCACGTCACCAGTGTCAACTGTTTGAAGGAAAAAGTAAACTTCTTCCTCTACCCCTCAAACCTATTTCAGTTGAGGCTCCTTTCTAGCAATGGGGACTCGATTTCACCGGAGAGATACACCCTCCATCCCTCGAGGCCAACATAAGTGGATTCTCACTTACCCTTGACACTTCACCAAATGGATCAAAGGCGGCCGCAAAGCGAGGGCAAACCAGCATTGTTATTATTAAATTTCGAAAATAATATTTTTATCCAGATTTTGGTTGTCCTATGAAGATCATTACTGACAATGCAGGTGCCTTTCGGTCGAAGAAGCTTATTGATTTTTCTAGTCGTTATCACATTGTTTTGGGCACTCACGACTTACTACCCTCGGGGGAATGGGTTGGCGAGAATCCTCGAACAAGACCTTAGTAAACATCATCAAAAAGACGTGCGGGAGAATAAAAAATCATGGCATGACAAGCTAGTATTTGCTTTATGGGCGAACAGGCTCACCGCGCCAAAGATCAATTGGTATGTCACCATACGAACTGGTCTACGGTACATAAGCTATGTTCCCAACTTCTCTGGGAGTACCTGTCATGAATTTACTTCAAGAGATGGCAGACAAATGATTCTGAGAGAAGAATCAATCGGATAGAGATTCACTTGGCCGGACCCGAGAGGAAGTTTCAATGAAAACCTGGGTCATCGAGGAAAACATAAAGAAAGATCTTTGACAAGCAAACCAAAGAGGATGATTTTGAATTAGAACTGGTATTAAAATGGGATGCGAGGAGGGAAAGGGACAAGAAGCATGGGAAATTTGATCATCTATGGGCCGAGGTCGCTACGTGATCTAGGCTTTTCGGAAGGACACAATGCCTTCTGAACAATACTTGATGGAGTGCATCTGTAAAAGGCACCGTGAATGGCGAGAATCTTTGGCTCATTATATCCCTCCCCAGTGAGGAAATTGAAGAAATCACTCTCCATTGTACATCACAGTTTTAATTTTGGGTCGTTACTTGCATTTTTACGGTGGGGCGGTAGTTGGTTGGAAGCAGAAGAACCTAAAGGCTGCGATCACTTTCCTTCAATGCACTGTAGAAAAGATCAATGAATTACCAGACGGTGTTTTGGGATGGCAGGAAAATTTGGATTCTTGGCACTTAGCGAGACGAAGCGCCATCCCATGTGGAGCCACACATTATCACTTACATAATTTATAGGAATCATCTTATGACTTGGATATTATTTGCATCTGGTGATTTGGTTCACTAATGATATTGCATTCTTCAAATTATTTGTGATAAAAAGAAAAAGAAAGAAAAAGAAAGAGGAAATAATTGAAGCAAAGGCCCCATGCAATAATAGCAATTTGGTCATGCTTGAAAGGTATGACCAAAGTTCTTTTAAATTTCAATGTTGATATATTAGTGAATGCATCTGATCATAATGTCTAATATTGATCAGGTAGCCCCTAGGTTAAAATTAGTGAATACATCACGATGGTTAGTCTAATCCTGATCAGGTAATCCCTAGAAAGAATAAAATCTTGACCAAACGGCAATGCGGGTTAATGGCCTTGTGTGATGGGTTAGGACGTAGGTTAATTGCTTTGCCCACTTGCTAAAATGGTAGGATTGATAAAGTTGTTACTCTATGACTCCAATGCCCAAATGCAATTGAATTGATGTCCACCTTGTTGGTGTGTGTGAGAAATATCAAAAGAAGCCCATGAAAATACCCTTATCCTAAGTTTTTCCCACCTGTGATTTTCTCCGCCTCCACCTATGTCTCGTTCACTTTCAAGAGTTCGGATCAGTAGCTGCGATCAGCGGCTCACCCGGTTGGTCCCGGAACCCCCTATGCGTTCTTCTTTTAGCGAATCGATGCCGTAGATACCTTTTCTTGCTTGATTTGGGCCGGTCAGGGATGTTGCTGAAATCCATGGTCTATAATGCAAGTCGAACCCCCCCCAGTTACGCCTTTATTAAGAGTCAGAGTTAGTCATAATGCGGTAGCGGATCACGGGCTCTAAATAGAGCCTTAATCAATGATCCACGTGCAAATCCGGACCCCCCTCAGTTCTACCTTTAGCCTTGAGGAGGGGGGTCAACTCGATGTTAAAATGACGAGATCTGCGATTAGAATCCATTGGCGTAGATCAGCGGATCATCCAGGATTTTGGACCCCCTTGGTGTTCTATCTTTAATCAAAGGGGGGGGTCTGGAATGAATATTCTTTTCGGCGGGCCCTTTGTTACAGGTGGCCTTGTTATATTGGTCCAGAAGTCTTATCCCCCACATGCTTTCTGACAGCCTGTCACTCTTGGACGTCATCCTCCACTGAGCCCGCTTGTCCCACTTGTGTCTGGTTCTGAGTCCCATCCCGTTACTATTGCCAGTCCCTGGTGTCAGCGCTATAACACCCTCCACTCATGAACAGCCCCCTTTGGCTTTACCCCAATCACAAACCTCCGTCGGTCGTCCATATATATTGTTCAGATCACCTGCCATATCACCCCAGTGGCCCGTTACACATTAATGGCCGGATAAAACGCCCGTTGTCACGCTGACAGTTTTCCCGCGTCCGGTAGGCCAGGTTTGAATAAAAACAGATTGTGCCCACTTTCACTCGTTATTCAACCCTCGCGCCAGAAACTAACCATCGCACCAGAGAACCTATCTATCCTTGTTCCATCGCTTCCCAATCGTTTTCCCTCCACCACGGCTGACCCCACTAGCGTTGTTTTATTTAGGAATACGATTCTTTGAGATGGTGTCTAAGACGAAGCAAGCTGAAGAGGGAGAGAATCCGTTCGTTCCTCCTTCGGTCGATCTTGATAAATTTCCACTGGTGGACAAGGACCCGTGGTGGCGGTTACAATATGTGGTCGATTTGTTGATCTGCGATCATGGCTCCGACCAAATTTTCCTAGATGAGTGATGAGATTGAATGCAGGGGTCAATCTTCCTATATCTGTTCCCCAGTCCACCATTTCCCGAGCTTGTGCTCAGTGCCAAACTCACTCGTCCCCTAATGACCAATTGTTTCCTCCCACGGAAGCGTCTAGCTATTCATTATCCCAGAGGATGTCGACCAAATGATGCAGATAAACCACCCTGATTAAAGCCCCATTCTGGCACGGAAGTCCTCACCGAGCTCTACAGGAGGATGAATTTCCCGCAAAGAGCTCATATTTTCAAGCTATTTTCCCCTCCTTCCACTCCAATCACGACCCGCGGGTCCAGGTATCCTTCTTCCATATTTTCCATCAAAGGGAACCAGATTGTTTCGGCTATGTGTGCTCTACTTGGATACTTTTTTGATCAATGGGTAGACGAACCCATCCTTACTCTGTCCATTTTTTTCGAATGATGAACTACCCACCCTCATGAACCGATTCACGGTACCTTTTATTACAACATCCATAGGCAATTCATGAACTTCACCCGCGAGAGCGTGTTGATTTTCGTCATTCAGCCCATGTTCTTGTACTTTCAATGACGAGGTTCAACTTCTCTATCACGAAGATGGACTCAAGCCAGAAACCCGACCCGGTCGACATGGGCGTCCCTCTAAAGGTGAAATTAGTAGAATATGATTTCCGCGGTGATTCATTGACCGGTTCTACCACCACAATGGTGAGTATCTTGAATGGCGTGCTCGAGCCACGGTAAATGAAAGAAGTCGGAGAGTTTGCATCTGCTCGAAATCACGAAGGCGAGGGGAGGCCGTGCCTCTACGAATCACTCACGAAATCGAGTCTATGGGTGCGAGTTGGAACCATACAAACTTAGAGATACATGCCGGTAAGAGTTTTTGCGCTTGAATACATAAGGTAAATTATGAATTCTGATGATATAAACTTTGTCTCCCTCAAAAAGAAACAACAGTTACGGCTCAAAGGGCAGATAGGTTAATTTATCTGCAATAACAGAGGCGCGGTGATGAAGCGGACAATGGCGAGGGAAATGAAATTTCAAATTAGCTTCACCTGGCTTTATGATTCTCATGGAATCATTTCTGATATGAGACTTAGAAACAATACTGGCCCATATACTCATGAGACCAGGCCCAAACTGGAAAAATTTGCCAATCAAGCCCAGATGGGAGCCGATACAGCGCTGGAGGATGTAAGGCCATGTTGTCGAGGATAGGCGGCGGGGGCCTTCATCAAAGTGCACTTCTGTGACCAACGCCCGAGGCCCCAAGTAGAAGAGGCCCTGACAAGAGTCTTCTCCTCCTGTGATCGAAGTGTCAATGGAGGAATTTCAAACTCACTCCAAAAGGCCGAAGATCATTTCAACGATCGACTGTGATGAAGCTACCATGTTGACTACTACAGTGACCACTATTGGGGCCAAGCAATTCACTTCCTCTTTTGGCTCTAGTTAGCATAAAGAAGTAACAGTAAAATCCACGGATTCTCCCTTGGACCTCCTCAAGCTTAGTGAATTTGTTTGGGCATTTTAGAAAAATATGATCTGATCAACATGAAATGGCGACTCCTGAGAGCTATATCTCACGACTTCCCTTAAGAGATTGATTTTCAAAGAAGAGATATTTAGAGAGTTGATTAACTTTCTGTATATATTACTTTAGATCATCTCACGGTGCTTTTGTCCCTCTGGTAGCCCATGATTGCAACTAATGAGCCCGGACTAGCAAATCAAACTCATATCGTGTCTTTGTGTATTTCCTCTTTTCAACCACTAGGAAATTTACAGAGTGATAACATAAATGGCGACTCCACAGGGGAAGAACTGAAACTGATATCTCACGACTTCCCTTAAGAAGATTGATTTTCAAAAGAAAGAGATATTTAGAGGTTGATTAACTCTGTATATATTACTTCCAGTGTCTTTCCTGGTGCTTTTGTCCCTCTATGACTGCCCCTGCCGCAGTGCAACCCAATATTGAGCCCGGACTAGCAAATCAAACTCATATCGCGTCGAACCTTTTTGACTTAATCCTCGAGACTGCCAATAACCGGGAAGAGCTCGAACGTTCATGGGCGGCCATTGAACGTGACATAGTTACTCAGGAACACCTGGAAGCTAGGTGTCGTCAACGTAGGAATCTTCCTTAGTTTGTTTTCAGCATAAAATAAAAAACATATATATATATATAACCCAAAAAGAGTTCTGGCTCCTAAGAAGATCCACACTCGATCTCATCCAGATCCTAAACCCTCAGCAGTAGTAGATAATCCCGAGCAGTTGTTGAAAAGAAAGACCTCGGCTACCTGTTCAGCGAGTCATTCTCCTCTCAACCGGTCTCCTTCCTTTTCCGGAAGACTAAGTGTCTTTCAAAATCCTGATCTTGAGCTTATCGCGCCAAGAAAACTTGGGAGAACACGGTCTGAAGCCTTTGCATCTAAGCTCGTTTTTGACCCATCTGTGTTGCAACCCCGAACCCCCGAAGCCTTGTCTCCTACTTCTAAACTGGGAATCAACGCCTCATCACCTCACAGTCCTTCATCACCCTCGTCCTCAGTCCCTACCTCTCCTACCATTCAGGCCATCTTACCACCTCCTCCGCCCATCATGGCAGCCCGTTATGCTCCTTTGGTGCTGGCCGCACCACTGCATGCCATGCCCCAAGATTACCAGACTAGACTTCCACAATTTGATGCAACTGGGCCTTTAAACGCACAACAACATGTGGATAAAATGAACGACTTCTTGGATTTGCAAGAATTTGACGAAGTCGACGTTCAGATGAGACTTTTCGCCCAGAGTCTGACAGGAGAGTTCAAAAAATGGTTTAAAGCTTTACCCGCCGCGTCAATCGCTGACCTTGTCGCGTTCCAAAGAAGTTTTCTTGACAGATGGGGGGTGAAGAAAAACCCCCTCCAAATACTGTCGGAGTACGAGAACATAAAAAGAAACCAAGGCGAATCTGTCCAAGATTACTGTACTCGCTTCAACAATTTGTATAATGCAATCCCAACTGACATTAAACCACCCCTGGGTTTGGCATTAATTAAATTTCCTGATGGATTTGATGCTGACATGTCTTATCAATTAAGAGAAAGAGACGCTGCCACCCTAGAAGACATGCAGAAATGTGCTATTAGTGTGGAAGCCAATCTATTAGCAAAACGAGCACGTCAAAGGAATGAAAGGAGAGTCATGATCAAAGAAGAACCTTCCACGTCTAACAGTGATTACAAAATGGATACTGTGGTCAAATCATTGGCATTATTGCTGGAAAGATCGAACATTTCAGACAGAAATCCTCTGAGAGATGACTCACCTGCTCCCCAGATTCGAAACCCCAATTTCAGAAGAAACCCTCCTCCAATCAGGCAAAGGGATCCGAGAGACCAAAGAGATCAGAGAGATCCCAGGGATCAAAGAGAACAAAGAGGTCCAGATCCACCGATTAGACCTCCCCT
>SNQJ01S0167540.1:0-20872 GCA_010110895.2 Picea sitchensis
AAGAGTGTACATACTTATGGGGTGTAAATACTTCATGGGGTATAAACATGGCTGAAAGCAAGGACATCTGAATCAGGAAGATAATCAGGCTCCACAACCAACAGGGCACATCAACCTAAATGGATGGAAAGGCAGGAAGAATACCGTGAGGGCAGAAGGAACGACCGTCAAAAGAATTCAACATGGTTGGAGACTAAGAGAGAGTCAGAGAGTCGAGGGATTTCCAGCAGACCAGGGACATCACACATGTGGCAGCGGCTTCATCAACAATAGTACGCTTGATGGTATACTTTGAGTAACCCATATGGATTTGGAATGCCACATGATAAGGCAAGCGAGGCTTCACATCTGTGATATCAAACTTGATAACTTTCGAGCCACTGGGATATAGAGCTCCTAACACAAATATCAAGGCATTCCTCTGTGAAGGACACGTCTGGAATACCTCCAGAGCCGACATTGCACAAGGGGTTTGACCCAGGTCCTCAACAATAGAGTAATTTTGGGAGGCTCTAGCATTAGGATTGTGGGTAGAGTGCTTGAGTACTCATTTTAGAATACGAGGTGGTGGCTCTGGTTTTTCGATCTGTAAGGGCGTCTCCAAAGGAGGAGGAGACTCTAAACCAGGTATAGTTTGTGTAGAACTGTAATCACGAGATCAAGTGGCTACATTAATCTCATATTTGACCATATTGATGCAGAAATGGTCACCATCTTGTGCCGGTGGGTTTTGACTCCCACTCACCACATTCCCAGCATTTGAGGAGATCGAGGCCATGTGTTGGTTATGTGGAAAAGGATTTTCCAGCACGGTGGGTGGTAGAGATAAGAGCCTCGCATCTTCCACAAGTTTGGGTTATAAGTGAGTAAGGTGATCATTTGTACAAAGTTTACAGGGAAAATTCACCTTACGCCTTTCTTTCTTTCCCTCACCAACATTATTATTCATATTCTCATTATTACCATTGTCCTTGGGTTTATTATTCTTCCCACCCTTACGATTATTATTACGTCCTTTCTTCTTATTCCGACCTAGTTGTTGGTTACCATTTGGGTTGGTCGACGATTGCACAAAATGTACATCCATTGACTGAGTATGGTTGGAAGACACAGGCAAAGTTGTCCCTCCTACAGACTGGTTTAGAGACAACTCTTTCAAATGGCTTGTCACCGAGTTTGTGGATTTCACATTGGAAGAGCCTACAATGCCATCGGCATGAGACCCGAGATTTTGTCTAGGGTCATAGTTTGACCTCAGTGCGTCAGGAAGAATCTCATATAACATCCCAGACTGAGCATATATGACAGAAAGGCAGGAAGAATACCATGAGGGAGGAAGGAATGACCGTCAAAAGAAATCAACATGGTTGGAGACTGAGAGAGAGTTAGTGAGTCGAGGGATTTCCAGCAGACCAGGTACATCACACATGTGGCAGTGCCTTCATCAACAACAGTACGCTTGATGGTATACTTTGAGTAACCAACATTGATTTGGAATGCCACATGTTAAGGCAAGTGACGCTTCACATATCTGACGTCAAACTTGATAACTTTTGATCCACTGGGATCTAGAGCTCCTAACGCAGATAGCAAGGCATTCCTCTTTGAAGGACACGTCTGGAGTACCTCCAGAGCTGACATTGCACAAGGGGTTTGACCTAGGTCCTCAACAATAGAGTAATTCTAGGAGGCTCTAGCATTAGGATAGTGGGTAGAGTGCTTGAGTACTCATTTTGGAATACGAGGCGATGGCTCTAGTTTTTCAATCTGTAAGGGTTTCTCCAAAGGAGGAGGAGACTCTAGACCAGGTACAGTTTGTGGAGAATATTAATCACTAGATCGGGTGGCTACATTAACCTCATATTTGACCATATTGATGCATAAACGGTCACCGTCTTGTGTTGGTGGGTTTTGACTCCCACTCACTACATTCCTAGCATTTGAGGAGATCGAGGCCATGTGTTGGTTATGTGGAAAAGGATTCATCAGCACGATGGGTGGTAGAAATAAGAGCCTTGCAGCTTCCGCAAGTTTGGGGCATAAGTGAGTAAGGTGATAGTTTGTACAAAGTTTACATGGAAAATTCACCTTACGCCTTTCTTTCTTTCTCTCACCAACATTATTATTCATCTTCTCATTATTACCATTGTCCTTGGGTTTATTATTCTTCCCACCCTTACAATTATTATTACGTCCTTTATTCTTATTCCTGCCTGGTTGTTGGTTACCATTTGGGCTAGTCGACGATTACATAAAATGTACATCCATCGACTGAGTGGGATTGGAAGACACAGACGAAGTTGGCCCTCCTACAGACTGGTTTAGAGACAACTCTTTCAAATGGCTTGTCACCGAGTCTATGGATTTCACATTGGTAGAGCCTAAAATGCCATCGGCATGAGGCCCAAGATTTTGTCTAGGGTCATAATTTGATCTTAGTGCGTCAGGAAGAATCTCGTATAACATCCTAGACTGAGCATATATAATATCTAACTACTGGGATTTGAAAATTGCTTCTTCCTCAAATGTAACCCCAGATGTAGCAACATCCTTTGAGATAGGAGGTTGTAGATATTTAAGGAACCAATCTAGCAGGAATTCTGGGGGTATGCAGGTCGTCATCAACCTCTTCTGTCTACGCCATTGATGGATGTGATCCGAGATATGAGTGGCTTTGTCTTGGCGTAAGGTCGACATAAGTTGTAGGCCAGCATCATAATGAACCGACAATTGGAAGTGGTTAAGGAAGACTAGAACCATCTGAATAAAGGTCCTGTATGCCCCCCTAGGTAGCTCGATATACCATTTTGTGGAAACCCCCATGAGGGTGCATTGAAACAATCTTAACTGAATGGAATTGTCATGAAGGGAATTCAAAGAGAACCATAGGTGAAAGGTGGTAACGTGATCACCAAGATCCTCGCCATTCTTGCCTTCGAATTTTGGAATATCCGAAGAAATCTTGGTGGGAATGGGGGTCCATGTAGGATCATGACACATAGGGTCATTCATCAACTTAGACAAGTCTGGAAGATTGAGCATGGCCAAAAAAGGGAGACAGGGTTGCGACATCTGGCCCCGCGCTCCCTGGAAAGATTATGGTTGGGGAATTTCATCCCATCTAGGGTTCTGGTAAGTACCATGGCCCTATATAGGATTGTAAGACCCTCCTCTAGGCTGATTCATAAGGGGGGGGTTGGGCATCATTCAAGTAGGAATGTTTTGATGAGGGTTATTAAAATTTCCCCCAGCCGGAGTGGACCCGGGCTGGGGGTTGCCCAAAGTGTTAAATTGACTTCCTCTGGGTGTGAATCCAGAGGATAAAGGTGGATTCATCATGAAAAATGTGTTGGTCAGAATCAGTACTGAGGAGGTGAGTGTAAAGGATGGAACTTGAGGAGAAGCTTGTCCGCCAGGTTGGTTACTCCATCCAAAAGAAACAATATTAGACCCGAGATTAAACGGAGGAAATCATCCCACGGTAGGAGTTGTTTGAGGGACATGAGTGCCACCAAACAAGAATGGAGTATAAGGAGGAGTTTTCCCCCAAGTTCAATGCTAGCATTAAGGCCAGCATCTAGGATGGAGTTTGAAGATTGCGAAGTAAAATTTGGCATACCATAGGAAAAGGGACTAGAGGCCATAGGGATGGACTGAACATTATATATTGGTGAATGACCAAGCGACCCAAATGAGTTCATGGAAATAGGTTGAGTTTTCACTATAGGTTGGGAAATGATGATGATAGCTTCCCCCGACACTACAACCATTGTGGTTGAAGGAGTCGAAGGGGTACCATTAACTATAGTAGGTGTGGGAGTCGAAGGGATCCCAGTATCTTGATGACTCGGTTTTTTAATCATCCTTGTTGAATCACAAGTATGATAAGTGGAGGTGTGTGTACCACATTTAATAACTCTATGCCTTTTAGAAGGAAAAGACTCAAAATGCAATGGTAACTGTAACAAGCGGCGAGACCTGCGGGGAAGCTGGTCTGGCTCCACAATGACTCAAGATTCAAGATATAAAAAACAAATCATAAGGCCAAATATTAATCAAAGAGCACACCATAAATAATCAAATGGCCAATATACACACAAACAAGATAAAGTGGTTGAAAGGGACCTCCCTCTCTAAAGTAGTTATGCCTCACCCAAGAGGGGCCTGAGACTCCGCTGCTAAATATTGGAGGAAATAGAATCAGTTATAAGGGCTCTCATGAGCTTAACAACCAATCAGTCAGATCCCCCCTGAGAGGTAATCCTCCATAAAGGTTGTGTGATGTCCAACCCTTATCTAACCCAGGCTACCTGCAGAATAACCCCTGCAAGTAACCTATGTGGTACCTAAGTCAAGCAACTAAGAAACCACGGTATAACCAATGTACATGCGAACAGCCGTAAGTCAGGTCCACTATATGGGTAGGGTAGAAAAGCCCAAAACCTTGAAAGCACCACCTCTCATGGAGGTAAGGGCACTAGAAAGATCCACATATACGAAAAGATCCCCAGAAATATATATGACGCTAAGAAGGTATCGGAGGGATATCCCTTCAACCAACATCACGCGACCTCGTGCTTAACTCCGGTGTAAGCGGAGCCTCCTGATATTACCGATTATAAAATGGATTTCTCCACTCCCTTAGTCAGACACATATGTTGATTTAATAGCCTTGGAGAAGTTTACTCACAAAATCTTATTCCAAGGCTCTAAATCCTAAGCTAGTTTGTGCACCCTAGAAAATAAAATTGTTACTAATCAATTTTAAATTATAGAATTAATTTTAATGGCCTTGCTTACTCAAAAGGTGCGGTCATGAAACTAGTGATGTTATGACTCAACAAGTAAAATAAATGAATATGAATAGAATGCAAAGTCCTAACTTCAATTTCCAATAGATGATATGTTTTTCAAAAATGAAATTTTCAATTCAATTCTGCAATTCTAAATAAAATGCAATCTTTCTTTACATGCACTAAGTTGAATGACAAAGACTCAAGAGATCAAAATTCCAATCAATGTAAAATGCCTAATATTTTTGTATTTCCAATATAAGAGAATGAAAATGCAAGGACTGAACAATAGCTTGATATAAAGACTCTATTTTGTATAGACAAAGACAACCCAAGTAGGATATCAAGGAGAAAAACACCCAGCCCAAGTTGCAAGGACAATCAAAATAAAAATATGATGAGAAAGGCACCGCCCAAAACTTCAACCAAAGACAGGTTTCCTATCATTCCACAGACACTTAACAGTCACCACATAGACCCAAGAAGACTCAACAATCATCAAAACCTACCCAACAACCACCAAACCCATCAATCAAGCAACAAAGGTTGATGTATGCAATTGTTCAAGGGAAAAGTGTGTATGTACCCAGCTTACAGAAGTACAACACACGTATGTACGCGACTGTCAAGCAAAAACCCACGTATATGTGTCAAAACACAACTAGGCTAAGGAGAAGGCTAAGAAACTTGGACTTGGAGTGAATAGAGGCTGTCAAGCAATCATACGAAAAGAAACTCAATATGAACGAGATAAATCTAAGGAGAAAAACACTCCAAACCCCAAAAAAGAAGATTTTATCCCCAGTATGGTCGCCAATTATGTTACAAGGAAAATCTCTCTATGGCTAGGGGTAGACCACAACAGACGGAAATGACTGCAGAAATCAACTCTAATCTCAAGTATGTTATATAAAAAAATATGCTAACAAGACAAGATAATAGGCCTACCTCATCCAGAAGTTCAATGAAGTCCATCTTTGAGCACTTGACCCAAAGCAATATACCTACAACTATTCCTCAACAACCAAGCATATGGTGATAATATATAATGTTAGCACATTTGATAGCATAATCCATCAACATTCATAACAAATATGCCCATGGAATAACAATTCAAATATTTGCGAGATATTAATTGGACGAGAAAAGAGTATTTCTATTAAGATATAATCAACAAAAGTGAATGAGTTGCAAACTTTCGTGTCAGCACGGTTTGGAACTGAGAAAATAAGTTCCTTCTAGTTGGGCCTCCACCACTTCAATCCTCCACCAAAGGCAATATCATATAAGAGAGACAATGAAGTTCTCAATGAATAAGGGAAGATCTTGGGGGCTCAACAATATGTTCAGACTTAAAGGATAAAGGGATGCAAACTCAATGTGAAGTGAATAATTTCTCCAGAGTAACTTTGCTCTCAAAGTTGAATTCTTTCTCCTCTTTTCCATAGCTCGGATTTGGCCCATTTATGGCCTTCAAGTGGAACTGAATGGTTGAGTTAGAATGTTTCTAGTATATGGAAGGCCAAGGATCATTGATCTCATGATGTGACATGGAAACCCGACACCATTTTTAATTTTGGGCACATTTCCTGATGTACACGGGTTGTAGTGGTGCAACCTGCGTATACGTATGTTGTAATATAGGTAGGGTGCATTTATGTGGAAAAATCATGTTTTTAGCTCTAGGATTTGCAAAAAGGGACTTCAAGTCTATATAGGGAAATGAAAATGTCCTATGTGCAAGACTGCATAGGGTGAGGCAAATCTTGCTATAACAGACACGCCAATTGTATGGCGTTGGTAGAATCGAGGTAACCCATCCACAGTGATGTCAAGGATGTTCATGGTCAATCCCTAAAGGTTATGTTCAATCTCTTCAATATCCTCAGCTGTTACCCCTCAACCCACCACTGCACCTATCTCTCCATGTATCTAGATAAGAGATGATCCTGGAGGTCTGAAAGGCACCACATCTGCATTATTGAGAGCACTTGATTAGTCTCGAATAAATAACAAAAACATTTTATAATTAAAATACCAAAAACAACATATAATGAAAAAATATTTCTTACCTATCTCTCCCCACTAAGAACCCTCAGGTAATGCCAAGTATGGATCTCCATGGAATTAGTCTCGGCATATGCATAGTCCTCAACCATGACAAGTTGATCCCTCATCCACTGGAAGAAAGCTAGACCATATGTAACGATTGGCACACTGCCATGGAATGCCATCAAATCTACCAATCTCTTGATTCGAGGATCCTCTGGAGTGGTTATTCCCCATTCCACATGATGTAGGTGCAAAACGGGGACCCTCTCTAGGAAGAAGGATACCAAAATAGATCCATACCTGAATTGTTTCAATCGAATGGTCCTACACTTTGTCAATTGTTTCTTCATGTTTTTTAGAAAACCCTTGCACCAATTGAAAACTCGAGGCTCCATACACTCAATAGCATACTGAAAATGGATTTGTAAATCCATGTGAGGAGTCGCACTCCCTGTCATCTGAGTTATAGTATAGAGAATAGTCCTCAAAGACAAGTCTTGAACATAATTTATGGCAACTTTTCCACTATGCTTCTCTGTACCAGGTACGCAGTGATGTGCTACATAATAATCCATGGGTTCACCATCGCCTATGCTTCCCGATAGTGACACTCAAGATCCTTGACGAGGTAACCCAGTCAAGAAGTAGATGTCATCAATCTCTACTATGAGTGTATGCACCTCGATATGAAATGCGTGCTCATTAACGTCCCACATATGGACTAAGTATTCCAATAGCCTCAATTGGGCCCTCATGCCCTGCAATTTGAAAACAATTAACAAGCCACCCTCCCGGAGTGCCATGAAAGTGCCTAAATCATTCCTGGCAAAGTAATATTCCTCCTCATGCTGTCATTCCCTCCATTTGAGCATGATGACCAATGAAAACCTGGCAAACAACAATAAAAAATGATTTAGTTTATCAAATTTTGAAAATTGGAAGTTTTCTTAGCTCTATCTCTCTTTTTAGTTTTTGACTCGCGGTCGTCGCATGGGCCCTTTTTCCCACAGTGCGGCGTCGTCACATCCCAACTATAGAAATCATGCAGTGATTTAATATCATCATAGTTCACGATAGGGTGGGCCTGTGACGATCTCAAAGTGCAATGTCCCTTGGAAAATTGCCCATAACTCAAAATTTAACCATTAAAAATGAAAAATTTTACCATGAAAAGAGAGAGGGGAGGAAGAATACCTACTTCATGAAAGCGGCTCAAGAAATCGTCCACCGAGCACTCCAGAATCATCACTTGAAAATCAATGGAAAAAGAGGGTTTTGGGCACTAGTTTGGTGAAAATGCAAATGAAATGGTAAATGAACTAGTTTTGACCTATTTTATTTTTACCATTTTAAATTTAAACTAAATTAATTTTTAAATATTTTTACCTATGTCATCAACCTAATGAACTTTGCAAAATGTTAATATTGCAGGTTGAGATATCTGAGGACCGGAATTTTGATATGGATCCTCCCTTTTTTTGGTCGTTTTTGCATGTTTTTATGATGTATATATACTTTTAGGGTTTTTCGGGAAAAATTATGAGCATGGTCTTAATTCTTTCTCACGCTCATGAAACTATGAGAATGTAATAAAGTAACCTTTTATCGGTTTTTTTGGGAATCGTAATGGAAATACAAAAAATGAACCCTATGGAGTCTCCTTTATGCTCTTTTCAAGCTCCCTAAACATGAAAATATAGCCGAGCGAACTTATTCTTTTCACGCTCGTAAAAGTATTTGAAGAAAATGTCTAATGAGCGGTAAATTATCTATTTTTCGGTCTCATCAGACTAACTTACGAAAAATGACATTTTGGATTTTTCTTTAAGTGTTTTCTCAACTCTCTAATGATGAAAAACTCCCTGAGTTTTCTTTCTTTGGACTCGTAAAACAAGCATCGAAAGGCCCATATGGGACCAAACCACTCCTTCCTAGGGTTTGTTAAAAATACTCTAAGGGACTCATCCAAAGGATGAGTTGACATTACAAGCATATGTTATC
The DNA here is from genome assembly GCA_010110895.2 of Picea sitchensis. NCBI lineage: Eukaryota > Viridiplantae > Streptophyta > Pinopsida > Pinales > Pinaceae > Picea > Picea sitchensis. Next base: position 8,847 of record SNQJ01S0167540.1, read on the forward strand.
CTCCTCAAGATTGCATAAAAATAAAGAGGTACTCGCCAGAAATGGTGTGGGGAAATTGGGAAAGAAATGTATATATGTATCTGTGTTAGTGGTATTAAGTCGCTCTTGAACATGACACCCCTCTTCATCATTATATCCAGGTTGGGAAATCCATTTGTCTCTCGTTTGACCATTCACAAGTCCATATGTTGGGTCCTCCTTGAGTCAATCCTGCCAAGACAATTTTCATGCCATTCATATGTTCAAGAGAAGTTCAACCTAAACAAGTCTTTTATCGAGTCAACCATCTGCAATGCTCAAATTCTTACTATGTTGGTCTTCCCTGAGTTAGTTCTGAATCACTTTGTACTCTAATCTACTTCAAATCTATTATATATTTCATGTCATCGATTGGGGATACATTAAGGCCCTCCTGCGATGAGTCTTTTCTTGTCGACTTCAACTCCTTATCCGAGAATTAGACTTAGAAATCATTTAGTACCTTAGAATCTGTCTGCCTCAATGGTAGGTTTCCTCTCTTTCAATAGTGGATTCACATCATTGGCTCCTGATTGGAAGATTCCATCGAGTGTTTGACTTCAAATCATTAATTCACATTCGTTGGATTGTACTAGATTATCTTGGGGGTCCTTGACATCTATGGTGATTTCCCTCACACTTGTTAACGATATCCATTAATGACCGACAATCAAGTGGTTTATACCATGTTTGACTTCGACACCTCTAATCACATGGCTAGATTCGTACTTAGGGACAATGGAAATGAAGACCCTAGATATCACCATATCAGTCTAGGTTGCGACGAAGTATTCATAATTTTGTACTGACACATAGATTCACCATGTATGTCTCGTGGCTATGTCCAATTTTGAGTTTTTAGAGCATAGATCCACAATATTTCGCATGGCTATGTTGAATCATGATGACATGGATCCACAGTGTATGTTTGGTGGCCATGACTCACTTGACACTTATGATTAGATTCACTTGTATTCTGAGTATGGGAATGCCTACCTCAGAAAATGGTATATTATTATGCAGATGCTTGATTATTTGTAGGTTCTCGACCGATGCTCTCCCAAATTTCTTAGCATAGTATAATTGTGCTACTTAAACTTATGGACATATCTCTCAAGTATTTTCGGTCTACTTAGTTAAAACGTTCTCCTTTTGGGTATCTATCCTACCATTTCTTTTCACCAATTCTCTAACCATATTCAACAATGTCTTTCATAGAACATATGGATAGGGTGTCTTTTAGCAACCTTTCATGTGTTATTTTCATATTAATAAAGGAACTTTTATTGCTAAGTTTTTGGTACATATTTAGATATGCATGCATGGAGGTCTATACTTGGTAATTGAGGTGCACTTTCTAAGGAGAGTCTTGGTAATTGGGTGTGTTTTTTTAGGCAAATTTTGTCCAAATGTGCAGTGTTGTCTCTTAAGTCATTTTGACACGACTTTCAAGTATAAATGAGTTTGGAAACAATGTTGTTTAATAATAATTTGATGAAAATTTTCATGTTTTGTCCATCCTATATCATCGACTTATTTGAAGATGAATTTTAATGCTTCATATGAGGGCATCATTGGGTGTTCTTTCTTGTTGTAGTTGTTGTTTTTCGATTCAAACTACAATGCCTAAATTGAGGGATTTTCCCATACTTATATTGAAGGAATCTTAGATTATTTTGAGTGACTTTGAGGTGTATTTACTCATCACAACTTGTTGGAAACAATTTTCCCGGGTGTCACCTCTTTATCCTTGTTTTTGTTCTCAAGGTTATTTATTGTTCAAAGGTTGTCGAGTTTAATTTTCATGCTAATGGTATATCTAAAAGGACTTATTACATCGGGATCTCTTGATACATTCTTTACACATCCAATCATCCATTCTTGACTAGCATCTATGAGGTTCAAGTTGGCTATGTTTCCTAGAATTAAATTATGAGATAAACTTATAATGAGGGATGTTTTAATTATTTGGTGCAAACAACAACATTGCAACTAAATAAATTTGGGTAAAAAGTACTCTTTTTGGTGCTTTGAATTCTGATTGGGAGATTTATATAATTTTCATGATTAAAGGCCAATCCCATACCCTCATACATGATAGAATCTTATGGAAACATTGCAACCCTACCAATCCTGAAATGATGTTATAACCCATAATAGAAATGATGCAACACAATATGACCAACAACCTTTTAATCCTTCAATAGCGATTGTGAGAATTATAATTTGTTTACCTCTTTATTGTGAGTCGTTCTAGTTATTTAAGTGCCAATTCATTTCTTATTATGGTTTAGATTGAAGTTAAAGTGGAACGTTGAAAGCAAAGTTATTTGTAAGTCCATTCTTATGTTAAGAAGTGCAAGAGGAGTAGGCAGTATTATCACAGAGTTAGCAAGAAAATTTTTAATGTATAATGTTATTTTTGGCTTGTTATTTTGTTACCAAATCCAACTCATGGTTTTTTGCAAGAGGTGATCCCCTTTGCGATACATTCTTTAAAAGTGAGCAGTGGTTAATTGGAGACCTATTAGAAACTAATTCTTTTGGAAATTCTTTGATATTTCAATTTAACTTATAATTTGTGGAAAATAACTTTTCAAAATACCTATGAAAATCCTATATATTTTAAGTTATGTAAAGATTAGCATCATAAATAAAGTCATCATTAGAAAGAAAACTGCACAATACTTTTTATTTATGTTCTAGCTCCATCTCCACAAATTTTGTTGAATTGCATATTTTTATTTATTTTAGTGAAAATGATATATCATATAGGCCTTCAAAATCTTGTCAATGCACATTTACCTGCGTGAAAAAATTAACCATCATAGTATAGACATTAACCATTCTTCAACATACATGGGAAAGAAAAAATCAAGCTTTTGTTGGCCTTGTCTTGCATGTTGTCTGTAATGCCTAGTCTCAACAAAGGTTGACTTTATATATTGCACTGCAATGGGGAGAACCAAAAGTTGAAATGCATGTAGACAGCTTAATGCAGAAGCTCTTCAAAAGTTCTCTTCTCATAATCGTGGTGTTGTTATTTAGATGCATGCATATGTCTCAAGGGCCATATGAGACACTAAAAACATGATCTTAATATCAGAATTTGTTAATTATTATAATTGTTTAAAGGTTGCACAAGAAGGAAAAATGGATGGATTTGGAAGATTCATATTACTCCAGGGGAATAAGACATATGTAGACATAGTTGAAAAGTTTAAAGCACAATATTATATTTTGATCTTGTGACTTAAAGGAGATAACATTGTTTCTCTTAGATTAAATAGATTCTTCCTATGCAATATTTATTATGGTTTATTCTTGTTATCTATCAGTATCTTATTAGTGTATTTATTTTTATCTCGACGTAATTATATCTACTATGATGCCAAATGTGATAACATAGGTTGATAAATTATACTGCCATTTTTTATTGCAAGAGTGTACAATGAGAACCTAATTTAGCAGAGTATTATAGTTTCAAATTGTGAAGAGACACTTGAATCAGGCCAAGCCATAAAGTTATAAGGAAGTTGCATGTGTTGTTCACATCATAATCAACATGAATGGGTTTTGTTAGTTAAGAAAAACCAAAAGGGCCAAAGGATATATGATATTTTATAGAAACATGCAAGGGTGGATCTTGGTTGAATGTTTGTGTTGACTGATTCATGAGACATCGAGTCATCTATCCCATCGGCCCAAAATGAATTGTCAGAGATCCATGCACTACAAGAGATTACACCGCAAGTCTAGAAAAAGTGTTGCAGATTCATATGGTGTTTGGGAATGGAATTGATAAGAAATCTTCTACAACAGTTTCAACTAGATGCTTCACAAAATGTAGAAATGCAACCTTGACATTACTTTAGAAAGATCGTGATACAATAATAGACAAAAACAAGAATAAACATAGTATTAACCTTGTAGTATATCCTTCAAAAGTGATTGAAAAGAATCTAATGATTATCTATAGAAGAGAAAATATGGGAGATCTAGATAAGGCATTGCTACTGTCTCTGGAAGATGATGTCATTGTTTTTACCATTTGTGAAACACATTGTGATACTAGCATTAAATTTGCTTCACTAGATATTGTTATCATCAGGTTTAAGTGATGATCCGGTAGATATTCCAATTGAGATCTTTGTTGATATTCGATTCATAATCATGAGAATCCTCAATGCTAACCTTACCCTTGTCACTGAATTGGCCTTGAATAACCAGCGAAAGCATGTAGCCTGTGAGGAGTTTATTGGCAACAAGGTTCCAGAAGCATGTCAGTAGTAGGGTGATTTCTTATGATATTATTGCAAGGGTTTTTGTGATGAAATAAGCATTGCTTGAGGTCCATTCCCAGTGGAAACAATGCACACTCCTTGAGCTATTTTTTCACATTTTTGACTCATGGCAGGGTGCAACCTCCAAGGAGAACATGATTGTTTTTATCACACACATAAGGGTGATTCTTGGATATAATGAAACAATAGAGAGGGTGAAATATTCATGCATGTTTTATGTCATAATGGGATGCAGAAGGGGCACCACCCTTTAGGTTATTTTTAGATATGATTTATGTAATAGAAATGTCCCACTCAAGGAGATCTAATAATTGTTATCCAACACAATTCATTGGTGGTTAGTGGTGCACCTTACTGGGAACCACATTGTTTATTTTTGGTAGCTTATGAGGGTGCATTGAGTTGGCCCTACTATCCTATTTTGAGGCTCGTTTCACATTAAAAAATTCAAAAATCATATCAACAATAAAGGGACTATGTCCTGTTCTAGGGCAACATGAGATTCCACTCTCTTATTATTATGTTAAGATTGATCCATGCATACAATAAGGGTGAATTTGTGAAGAATAACACTTGCGCATTATGAGTCACACAATCCCACCTTTGGATCATTTAGGGAAATGCATAAAGGAGTTACATGTTCCATCCTTGAGGAGTTAGTGCCATCCATTCCAGCCATATAGGTGGGGTTTTATTCAGTATTTACCAACAATAAAAGAGTGTTGTCCTTAACTATACTCATCAAGTTTAGGAGCAATGATTCCAACAAGAGGGTGCTCCATTTGTTGAATTTAAATAATTTAATGATGAGGAAATTTATGGAGTGGGTTTGGCTTTCCTTTAGAAATCTCAATCACATATGAAAACTCTTCATATTTCATTATGAATCATGTAAGAAAACTAGCTTGTGACTATTGGATGCATTGTGTGATTCACCCTAGGGATATACAAAAATATATAGTTTACATGACAATGAGACAAACATGGCCCTTGGCTCAAGCACAAACACATGAACAAAATCATCAAGTTGTAGAAGGGAGAATTTGAACATCAAGTTGTGGATCATCATTGTTTTTTGGGGTTGTCTCCCAACTAGTACCAGTAGGAAACATATGTAATGATTGTTTCTGGTAGTGATTGCTGGGTCGGGTGGATTTTCAAATTTTGGCCTTAGATATTGCAAGTATTCTCCAATATTAATATGAATGACATTATTTAATACACATCCACTTTGTATTATATAAGGATATCTTACAAGGATGTATGCATGCATTTTCTCCTAATATTGGTGGGCATGGTAGTTTGAAAATAATGCATGTTGTAGACTATAGAGGTTACTACCATGTATTTAAGGACTTGTGATAGGATTCTAAGAGATGCTAGGTGGGGTTGTTGAAAGATAGTTTCAATAGTATATTTTCTTTTAGTAAGGCCATTTTAGAGCATTACATAGAATTCATAAGTAATCATCTCTAGTTTCAAATTGAGTCCTTTAAGTAGAGATCTACAATCTACAAGGGATGGAATTTAATTTTTTTAGTTGGGGTAAAAACTCTTTTCGATCAGTGGGGAGCTATGAATCCCATCTACCCATTATCACAATACTGCTTCAAAACAAAGAGATATCAATTTGAGCCAAAGAAAATATTTTTCTAGGGCTTGATGCTCACCAGGGTTTGAACCTGGATCAATTTACATGGCAGTGACCTATCTCAACCTCTAAACAAAATCTTGATGGACATATTCAAGGACTGGAATTAATTTTGTGCAAGTATATTCTATATTTGTATCTTGTTCGACTTATTTTATCATATTCTTTTAAGTATCTTGTTATTGGCCATTATTGTACTTTTTTTAGTATTCATTGCTTGATAATGCAATTTTGGTTGACTGTACTATGCTAAGGTGTGGGTTTGTATTGTCAAATTTATAGCTACTGAGAAATTTGATACAATGTGTTAATTTCTGCAGAGACGTGACAAAGGCATTACTACAAAAGAAGACCCTTTTGATCCTCTCATAGACCAAATTTCAATGAAACCTGTAACATTTGTGGAGGGTGCTTCCTACAATGTTGTTATATTTGATGGGTTGTCTATTGTTGCTACTATTGATACATATGCTATATTTAATGGTTGAAAGAAATATTTTTGTATTTCCTTTCACTTTGTGGCATGATTTAAACATCTTCACCTTTTATGATCTACTATGTTTATTTTATATTTTCTTTGAAAATACTTATTTGTTATTTAGAAAGGGAAATGAGCTCTAATTAACTAAGCGAAGAGAAAAATGGTCTATGCACTAGGTTCCTATGCATTCATCATAGGATACCTATTAGCATGAGATCGACATTCCTCTAATGAAATTATACTTTTGATGTCAAGAATAAAAGAGCATTACATATAAAAAGTGGAGGATGAGAGAATGTTTATTGCACTATCATTCATGAAGTCAAAGTTGAAGAACAAGCTTGAAAAACATCATTACATAGTTTATGCTAATAATGCACATGCTATGGATATTTTCATATAACTAAGAAAGATGTATGCTTATTGGTTCTTGTATCACATGGCAAAAATAACTTTCTATATAATTCTGGATCATTTTTTTCTTCATTTTGTTCTACAACTCAATTTTGAGAGTCGTTACGTAGTAAGATCCAAGCGATAGACATTACATGTGCTAACCGCAATAGGATTAAAATGGGTAATAATACTTTGAGTGTGCATCGTGCTACTGTCACACACACACACATATATACACGATGGCATAATAACCCTTACTTAATCTACATCTCTTATTTTCATGGTTAATTATGGTAGTCTAATTGAGACTCTCTCTTTTTTGAAGGCCTAATCTATGCTCAACATTTATTACAAAGTTATGTATCCCTTAATTTTTTTATAAGCCAATAAAAATATAAGGGATAAAAATAACCCATTTTCCTTGGACATGGGTTCTTTTTTGGTACAAATGGTTAATTAGAGAGGTAGTCATGCATGAAATGTGACCTATCAATATTCTTTTACTTTCGGAGTTATTGATGGATAGAATTATGTGTGCGCCTATTTAGGAACATCATATGAAAAACTTTTTTTAAGGGTCCTTTAATAATAGATGAATCAATAATAAAGAATCCATAATAGAAGTGGTAGAACAAAGATTAATATCAGGATGAACACATATGAACTTTGTGGTGAAATATCATCAAAATTGATAGAGGGATATACAAGAGTGTATAGTGAGAACCTTGACAAACACAACTCGTGATGCTTGCAACTTTGTCTAAAGGATGGATATTCAAACCTGCAAGAGAAACCTTTAAAGCTCGTTGCCATAACCTGGAACATCTGGACAAAGGCGAATAGGGACCTGGAGGAGAACTGCATATTGCGCTAGAAGACCCGAGTCGAATTGTTGAGGGACTGATTATGCTTGTAGGTCCATAAGACTAGAAATTCGCTTCTCTCCATGAGTTCCATCTAGAATTGGAGGTCCACCATTGTACTGCGCAACTCGAAAATTAGACATTGCAAAGTATCTGACATTCATGGATGATTTTAGGAGCTAAATTTAACTCATGGGCTAATTTTCCATGGTTTTTCCAAAAGAGAGATTAGCTATTTTGAAAATGATTCGCCCAAATTCTATAGGATAAAATTATTTTACCTTAAAAATGGCCAAAATTTTATAAAAACTATATAAAATCCCTAGAAATTTGAATATTTTTACAAAAATATCGCNTTTTCCAAAAGAGAGATTAGCTATTTTGAAAATGATTCGCCCAAATTCTATAGGATAAAATTATTTTACCTTAAAAATGGCCAAAATTTTATAAAAACTATATAAAATCCCTAGAAATTTGAATATTTTTACAAAAATATCGCTAAACATTTATAGTTGGATTATGAAGGATTAGTAATATTCGTCAAGGTTCCTACATTTTAAAATAAATTCCATCCTTAAAATCATGAACATGGTGAAAGTTGAAATTATCCTCTTCTGGACCAGAATTTGAGTCCATTATGGTATGGTTGAAGGATAAAATCTCCCTACTACTGTTGTTCTACGCTGGCGAGCTGGAAATTGGAGTCCTTGGGGGTGAGTTAGGCCTGGGCCAAAACCCAAAGAGTGACCGACATTATCAAACCACTCAATGTGACAGCTCCATTTAGAGGAGGAGGGAGGCCTGCGGGATGCATAGAAATGACGTCTGGATTTTCTGCATGAGAAGAATGCCCAGATAAAGGAGCTCTACTATTGCCTGCTTCTGCGAGAGTGAGGTAGCTCTCGTCGATGCACCATCTTTGAAGAATTGCAGGCCTCCAAAACAATCTTAGTGTTAGCAAAATACAAGCAGAAACTGGTCAAACATAGACGAGCCATCCGAACCCTTTCATTGTCACCATTAATTGGTGAGGCATGGGTAAATCGGGGTGAGAATCGATCTGTATTTCCCAATAAATCTACACCCCTATTGGAAATCCTCTAAGCAATCTTAATGCCATAATTTGGAATCCTTTTTTCCATCAAATACTTATTGTACAGAATAATGATGGAGGATCTGGTGCGTGTGTTGTGTTAAATATAATGTAACCTCAACAGTCTGACAGTACACTGCCAGCTGTACTTTCTATTCTTATTTTTCTTGAGCCTATTTAGCTCAGCCATCTCCCATTGCATTGTACTTCTTCAGACTTACTTCTCATTGTACTTCTATTCTTCATACATTCCAATATATTGTTTTATTCTTTCTCTCTGCATCTCTTGCTTCAGAATTTATCATGGTATCAGAGCTTCAGCTGTAAGCCTCTTCACATAGGCTAGAGAGAAACACGATCCTCACAGCGTAGAGCTTCACAGATCTTGAGAGAACGCGACACAGACTTGTTCACAAGGATTGGAGAGTTGTCCACTATACTCTCAAAAGATCCTCGCAGGAAACTTCCACGAGGAAGATCACCGTAAGAAGCTCATGCGACATAGAAGAGCGTACAACGCTTGAAAGATCGATGAAGAAGAGAGTGCAGAAGAAGAAACTTTAAAGATTCTTGTAATTTTCAAGACTCATCAAAGATTCACGAAGAAGAGTTGCATGACAAAGGAACATTTGAAGCACTCGAAGAATTCGCTCAAATTCGTTAAAGATTCCTACAGAAGGCAAAATAGTTTAAAGTTTTATGGGAAATCGCTCAAATCTGTCAAAGATTGTAGCAGAGATCAAAGAACTTGTGAAATTCTTTCAAATATTTGAAAGATTCACAAATTTTTCTTCTGCAGGAGAAAATTTCCTTCAAATGCAACAAAGATCGCATCTAATGTGCAAAGAACATCCATTGAGGTCATAAGATTCATCCTGCAAAAGGATCCAGAGTGGGAAACCAGTTCAAAAGGGACGAGGAGAGCACGGAAAAGGAAAAAGAATTTCAGCCGTCAGATCTTGCACAGAGGACCGACAGCTGTTGGATCAACGAAAAGGTGCACGAGGTTTAGTCCTCTGCAGTGCACAGAAGAAATTTTGACTTGTGAAGTCACGAAATCCCGACATCATCTGGACCGTCCATTAAGATACACGTGGTGAGATCTCAGCATTTTGCTGACTCGCAAGGTGTAAAGGTCAGAAGACTGTCGTGAGAATTTGTGAATCGCAAAATTCCGAGTCATTCTGGACCGTTGGATTGTGAAAGATCATGAGCTGTCGATCTTTTCCCATCGCAAAATCAGGGATTGGGAGTTGGACTAGCAAAGGAGACTACTCTCCAAAACTCCGATACGCGAAATCCCGACATCATGTATCACGAAATCCTGAGAGGATTGAGAGCTGTCCATCTCAGAGGACAGGTGGCAGCAGATCCAAGCCATCACTCCGTCGGCATTTCGGAGTTTGGGATATCGGAGGTCTTGTTGACGAAAGACACTCCACGGAGAAAGTCGCAAAATTGCGATTCACGAAATAGCGATAAGATCACAGTCGTCCATTTGTTTGGACATGTGGCGGACGTCAAAGAAACCGTCAGCATATCGGCGACCAGGGTTTCAAGTTGACAGAGAAATTGTGTCAACGGAGCATCACAAGTCGCGATATCGCGAGGTTGAATCAGGACCATCCATCTTAAGGGGATGCATGGCGTAAATCCGAGGGCTCGGGAAAAATCCCGAAAGGGGAGAGTCCATCGTCGCATCGGGATTCGGTAAATCATGAATCCTGAGGACAAGGGATCGGGTTTCTTTATGGTGAAAACCCCGTAAATGATCAGAGATGTCCATTTTGAGGAGACACGTGGGCAAGATCGGGAGAGCCAATAAGCACACCAGGGGTCGGCGTTTCACGGATCCTGGAGACGAGACGTCCGGAACAGATCAAATCGCGAAATCATGAGGAGAATTCAGGACCGTCCAATATAGGAGGACGCGTGGTGGAGATCAAAGCAATCGAGAAATTTCCCAAAAGGAAAGGTCATCCATCATGAAATTGAGAATCGAGAAATCGGGGATTCCGTGGACAAGAGGTCCAATACATTTCGACTCTCGAAACCCCGAATCCCGATAAGAGGTTTGACTACGGTCTTATGAGTTATGGTCATAAGATCTGGACCGTTAGATCATCAGCAGATATGGACCGTTGATTTGTCCAAAGGAAAATTTCGCATTTCGGCAAATTGAATGACAAAGAACCGTAAAATCCCATAGCGCGTTAACCTTTTGGCGCGTGGTCACATTGCACGGTGACTAAGGCCAAATTCAAGGCCGATAAGCTCCCATTGGCAAATCGACGTTTTGGCGATCGGAGGTTGGCGAGACAAGCATTCAAAGGTATCGTCTAACGAAGTTCTGAAATCACTGCAAGAAAGCAGCAGACCTGGTTTCAGTGAAAGAGACAGGTAAATACGAAATTTCCCTATGTTTTTTCTGCAAAATTTTTAAAATATGGCGTCATCTAGCAATTTAGGACCAACTCAGGGTTCGATTCTTCTTGGAAAGAACTATGAGTTCTGGTCTCTTCGGATGAGATCCTTCTTGCAAGCACAAGAGTGCTGGGATCCAGTGGATCATGGATATGTGGAACCAAATCCAACAGACCTTGTCGCCATGACAAATCCGCAGAGAATTGCTCAGGCAACACTGAGGAACAAAGAAAATAAAGCTAAATTCTGGATTCAAAATTTTGTGGATGACTTGATTTTCTCAAAAATCACAGGCGTTGGTACTTCAAAACAGGCCTAGGACATCCTTAAATCTTCCTACCAAGGAAATGACAGGGTCAAAACAGTTAAACTGCAGACCTTGAGGACATAATTCGAGACTTTAAGAATGACAGAGTCCGAAAATGTGGATTAGTTCATGACCAGAGTCATGGGCATCGTGAACCAAATCAGATTGACTGGTGAAACCATCACTGATCAATGAATTGTTGAGAAAATCCTCAGAAGTTTACCAAAGAAATTCGAAATGGTTGTAACAGCAATCCTTGAATCCAAGGATCTGTCAAGTTTTTCAACAGATGAATTAATTGGTTCTCTGGTGACACATGAGACCAGACTACATCTCACAGATGAGTCAATCTCCAATGCTTTCAAAACTCAATTATCCTTCAGCAGAGGGAGAGGCAAAGGAAGAAGCAGAGGTCACCAAGGAAGAGGGATAAATCAAAGTAACTCTCACTCCAGTGGAGGTAACAGACAACAGTATCCGAATCAAAAT
>SNQJ01S0167541.1:0-20872 GCA_010110895.2 Picea sitchensis
AACGAATCCCCCCATTTATGTATGCATATCCCCGATCCATACCCTAGTCGCATCATGTACTATGCACTGATCCATATCCCGCGCAAATAGAGTGTGCATGTGACCTCTGTGAGGAGAAAGGTTAGTCTGCAAGGAGAGGAGAAAGGGTAGTCTGTGAGGAGAGAAGGAGCACGTGAGGGCACACTAGGGCAAGTCTGTCAGGAGAAAGGGGAGCACACGAGGGCACATGAGGGCGAGTCTGTGAGGAGAAAGGGGAGCACATGAGGACACACGCGAGGGCAGCAAGAATGGTGAGTACCCTAAGTGTTATCCAGCAATTTTAAAATAGCAATGTCTCAAGTGAGATCCAATGTCGAGTTCAGCGTTTCTTGTGTTTCATGGTATTCATCCAGCATCAAGTTCAATCTGCATAGCTTCTTTGTCTTCCTTCTTGTCTTCCAATGCTTGAATGTAGATACAATTCTTCACCACGATCTCAATCTCCTTCACCGACCCTTCCTTGACATCCAACTCAACTAAAATTTTGGCTACAATGCACATATGGGATGTTTTGAACTGCTCAACCATGTCGCCTATGGTCTTGAAGGCTTTGACAAACCATAGTTCAAATGCCAATATGGGCATTTTAATCCAGATGTAGTGTTTGGTAACCCTTTCCATTCTTGGATCAAGTTTTGACATCCATTTTTTCAATATCATTGAGGTTGTACCACAACACCATTTCGACAATAAAACTAGAATGGTGTCCACTTTGAATTGACAATTGAAAACTAACCAACCTTTTACTAATGTGTGGAAACCATGTGAGTATCCCAACATTTGGGTCCAAGATCTCTTTATCCGACTGAATAGGTTTTTCTTCAATATGAACCTTTCATAGGAACGACTTGTCAGGGTTCTACTTATCATTCCCACAACCTACTCCATTGTGACATCCACCCCAAGGACCAATTGAGGCTTTCCTTTTAGCAACTTAATGCACTTCCTTCCCTTCCTTCCAGCTTTCAACTCCTTAGTCCTTACCTTTGTTTCCTCCTTCACTAATTATCGATTCTCACCCTCTCCTATACTCTAGACAACTTTAGGGGACTTCTGGGCTTGATTGATTATCTTCCTTTGAACCATAAAATTCCCCCAATTCCTTTGTGTGAGTGCATTGTAACTCCTCTATTGAGACTTGAACAAAGTGCTCTACACTGAAAGGGGAAAAAGTTTCACTACCCATCTCAAGACCTTACCCCTAGGTTTTCCGTCTGAATAATTGGCTAACATTTTAAAGAGTTGTTAGTGATTGCTTGCCTTTCCTTGCTAACACTACCATTTCCTAGGCTTGTCTTTATGCCAGAGTTTTCATGTTGAGCTATAGCCTACAAATCACTCAAGGTTGCGAAAGATTGAAAGAGGTATTCTTAAATTTAGATGAAGGAGGCTCCCCCATCACCATTTTCGAGCTATCTTAGTGTCTTCACCTTCACTACCAGCCTTAAATGCTCCATTAACAAAAATAGTAGCTAATTTTATAGGATCTATAGAGTAGTCATGCTTCTCTTCCTCTATCTCTCAAGCAATGATGAAATTTAAAAGCATAGACCAATGAAATAACCCCAAATTTTCTTCTAGCAAATGAGGATAGTGAGACATAAAGTTTGCTTACCGCAATCAACCTTTAAGATTTTATGCAAGTAAGATTTGTTGATTGATGGCATCCCATGTCTCAGTATTTTTGATTTACCATTACTACCAAAAATTACAGCGAACAAACCATGAAACTTACTAATTTTCAAATTCAATATGGCCAAAGGACGGATTTTCTGCAGTTCACCACAAAAACACTATCCATGATTCACATCTGAATCAGTCTCTGCCAAACCTTACACTATGTAAATAATAATTTACTAAATATACTCCCAAAATTATATAATCAGGAAATTAGGCTCCAGAAATTGTCATCATCAAAGGTTAGAAAAGATTAATCAAATGATGGCATGCAAATATAGTAAGGGTGAATTAAATGGGATCGATGATGATTTATTTGATCATTCTTTGCCATGTTGGCAGAGGACCTCTCACTTCAAAAGTTCAACCATTGATGTTGTGGCATGCAACATTAATCATGTTACCAACATGAAAGGAAACCAAAAACTTCTAAGCCTCTCTCAATTGAGATTACCAGAGCCAAACTGTTGGAAAAGTACAAATGAAGTAGAAGGTACAAATGAAGTGCCCACACTCTACTTATTGTTAACTACATAAAAAAAATTCTCACATCCTTCTGACTGATTGGTTCTGATAAGTTCACAATGATTTGTATTTTTGCAGGATCCACTGTAATTATTGATGATGAAATATGATGACCCAATACTATTCCTTCAATTAACATCATGAAACATTTTTCATTGTTGAGAGACAAATTTGTTTCTATGCATCTTTTTAGGACTTTTTCGAATTTTTTCAAGGAACCATCAAAAGTATTTCCATACACAGAAAAATCATCCATGTATACCTCTACACATTCATGTATTAAATCAGCAAAAATACATGTATTAAATCAGAAAATCTAAAAGTGTCCATAATTTTCTGCTAAAACAGGGTATTTTCTACTAAAGTGGCCTTGTTTGACCAGCATTGACCAGACACCTGGAAAGCTCGGATCTCAAACCTGATAGATATTCATCCATCCTTGTACATAAAAGATCATGACACATGTCTCTGATTTCTCCCAGTTGTCCTGGAAGTACACGAACCTTGGAGCAATTACGAGATTTTGTCAAATCCTGTAATTTCTGATAAATTTTTAATTTTAATGCTGAAAATTCAAAAATTCAATTATTAAGATAAGGAATGATAAATGTATCTTGCATAGGTTGTTTTATGGAAAATATGGAATAAGATGAAGGCAAAATGGATGGTTTTGGAGACAAAAGTATGATTTGTGAAGTGGAAATAAGCATAAAATGGTACCCAACAATATATATGGGTTATGAGTTATAATGTTTTAGGCTTATGGATTATAAGTATTAGGGATTATAGTACTTTGGGGTTAAGGTTCAAGGTTGAGAGGAGTTTTAGGGTTATCATAAACATGGATTAGAGGTTATGGGACATGGATTATAGGTTGTAGGTGTTAGGATTTATTGGGGTTAAGTGTTAGAATAAGGTTTAAGATAATATGGATGATATGGGTTGTTAGGTGATGGAAGTTAGGGGTTTTAGTTGACTAAGGGTTTGGGTTATAATTGTTAGGGGTTCTACATTAGACAAGTTATCATTTATAAGGGTATCCATTGGCTATAAAGTTTAAGGAACCGTTTTATATTGGTAAGGGGTTATATTATAGTTTATAAGTAATATTAGGGTTAGGAGTAATATTAATGGTTGTATAACTTAGGTGTTAAGAATGTTTTTTAGGTATTATAAGAAATATGATTTTCATGAGTTATAATGTTTTAAGTGTTAAATATTATAAAGTATAAGAATTGAGGGTGTGAAGTTATGGGGGTGAAGATTATATGAGTTATAGGGTTTAGTGGTTATAGTTGTCAAAGGTTATATGGATTAGAGGTTATTGAAGATTATAAGGAGTTATTGTTTAGTTCTAAAAAATTTTGATGAAGTCTGAAAAATACGTTAAAATATCATGATTTTCAAAGTCACCCGCTCAACTATATATCTATAAAAAAAAAAAAAAAAAAAAAAAAAAAAAAAAATTATTAATAAGAGTCGTGGGAAGTGCTTGTAAACACACCAGGATGCTGAACAGGTCTACTAACAGTGGGTAAATGCATGCATGGCCCCAAGACAACTTCATCTGGAATCGAATAAAGTTCAATAAAATAAGCAATGTCGCATATGAAAATTCTAAATGAAACCCTCTTTAATGTCCTTTATTCTGATCCGTAATTTCTTGGCAGGATACAGATGTCGAGTGGGTTAAATGGCAACCTTGTCGGTTATGGATCAAGCATACAGCGCTATTCGCCACAATGCATTGAGATTTTATCTCTTTAATATCGGATCTCATCGGTCTTAAGATCATATCGGGCTTTCTTACCTTGTTCAATCGCTAAAATAGTTGGTTACCGAAGGATGTTTCTTATAACGATTTTTGGTTGTTGTTTCTGAGTTGGAATTATCTTTTGGTCGTAGACTAATATGAAATTGTCCCTTTGGTAGAGATAACTTCTTCTACCATTGTGTCGCCATTTTTGGCAACCAATTCACATTTTCTACTGTCCTTTTAGCTGCCTACACCAATGTTTTATAAACATCAATTTTTCGTCAGAATTTTCAAATAAATCCAAACTCTTTATTTTACATTTGCACATTTATTCCTCGCCTCTTTGTTTTCACAACTATACATGAAAACTTGTTCTTTCATAGTCGCACTAAAATCATTTTTTGGACTATCGCTATCCTCCTTGTTGATACATGCCCATTATGCTTTACATTTCAATTTATCATTATGCAAGGGCAAACTTCTCGAATCAGCACTGGACTTTGGATTGATTTTGTGTGACTTGGTTTCATTGAGCTTGTAATGCATTGGCATTTGGATTTACATGTTATTTGATGAAATTACATGACCATTGGTTTCATGAAAATAAATAGGTACATGGTTAAACTCTCAGATATATATCTTTAATATGATGTCCGTGTTTCAAACCATTGGTATGTTGATTACATGAAGACCCATTGGCACATTGATTAAACTCTTGATATGAGTTGTTACAATTGGCTTATGGTTAAACATCATTATCCCAATTTGTAAGGATTATCTTTATAAACTTTGGCATAACATTGATTTGGCGCGTTGTTTTATACACTCACCTTTGATTTCATTCGTCGGCCAAGTGACATGATTGTTGAACTACACTATAATGGGTAGAAAAACTATAAGTCGGCGGTTGTACCTTGGCAATAACCATTAAGTGCATGGCAGAGATAAGCCCCACCACCTTCACATTCCATGACATTAATCTCTATCCCCTATCCCTGTTTTAATTTCCTCACTGGAACCCTTCTGCACCTCATCAAGGTGGTATGCTATGACCCGAAACCTTGGTCTGCTCATCGGTAACTATTCCATGGAATCGGGTGTTTAATCGTTGAATGGTATCCAGTCTCATATTGTTCTAATAAATGTCCAAAAGACTTGAGGATAAACGGTCAATCTTTGTGCGCAGGTGGTCTCGAGGGTTTTAACCCGGCCAGCACAACAATTTTCCTTGGCCTTTGATGGCCAGAGCCAAGGTGGGAGAACCAACAAAAATCAACTAGGGAGTTCATTAGTTATGTGGCTACCATCCTCGGGACAACATTGGTTCAAAAATTCCCAAGGTTGAGGAGGTACCACACAATTACCATTCGCCCTCACGAAGATCACATCCAGATAGAGGTATGCCCATCTCAAAGCCAAACCACGCATGGCACCCATTACCTCTGGATTATGGTCAAACAATCTCCAGGACCGCGGAAGGTAGATATGGACTTGTTTTTCTCTACCAACTACGTTTGTTAATGAATTTTACGGGACACCCGCTAGTCATGCCCCTCTACCCGCAAACAAGTAGCTCATATAAAATGCCCAGGTGCTGGGTTTGGGGTACAAGGGTAGCTACCCACAAAGAGCTCATTCCACCATGGACCAATTTTCAGGACCTATCATTGTTCATCATTTCAAGTATCCATGGTGATAGCCGGCTGAGCTTTACCACCGAAATGGCCTTTGATGATACAAAACCCCATCCGTGTTGACAAGCCCATGGCCACGAAACCAAGGCCCAGCCACCCATGCCCTCCATCCCACCTCCCAAACCGCCCGCCCACCGACATGATCTCACCGCACGCCATAACCAGCCAACGAGGCCACAAACCTCGGGAGGCAAAGGCCAAGGCAAACCCCACCGCCACAAGGCAAAGAACCGACCCCATCCCCAGAAATGGCCAGAAATAAAACCCAAACCCACAAAAGTCCCAGTGAGATCTGCACTGACATAGAACATTTCTAGCTAGTGAGTACCCTTACTGTGGTTTGTGCCTGAGCCACCCATGATTTCGGCATCTAATCTTACCTTTGCCTAAAGAATAATCCTAGCTACCTTGGTATTAAATTGCCTCATGAAACCCTCGGTCAGTTGTCTAAACCCTCGCCTTCTCTTTCAAAGCCCACACAACTGTCCTGTGACCAATATGATTTGTGGTTGGAACGATACTACATTGATCCTCCTTACTCCAATCGAAAATCCAATCATTTGAAAATCAAGTTGCAGTATTGACAAGAGACAAACTCATAACTGATAGGAAGCGGAGGACTACTAGTTCCATTGTTTTTAAGAATGTCGAATACCATTGTCAACCCAAAATGTCATGATCATTTCATCTCCACACCACACAGTTATGGAGAATTTGATATCATTTTGTTTTGTGAACAATCAAGGTTAACATAATGATTTGAATTTATTCCTCAAAAGTTCATTTCATCCTTCAAATGGTTTTGTCATACTGTATTCATCCCCAGATACATTTTCATTGCTAAAGTCAAATGAAATTTGATTTTAAACATAGATTCACTTCATTTCCAGCTTTAGCCATTGATAGATTTCTTTAGTCGATTTGATTGGTTTCGATTAGATTTGACCTTGATCATTGTCCCATTTTGAGATAAATGGAAATTGACGGTTTGTTTTACTGGATTTGTTTTGTATCCACCTTGGACCGAAGTTTTCATGCTAATTTAGAATGCTAATCGTTTTGATTTGATTTCGTTATATTTTGTATGCTGTGATTGTCGAACGACTTCATGAGTTTGGTTTTTACGATCTTTTAATATGTTGTATCAAGTATAATCTTCTAAATCTAGAATACAACTCTGATCGACTTCGATTTGGAAAGAACGACTATGTCCTTTATGGAAACAATATTCTCATTAAGCTTCAGGGCGAATGATATTCACCAGATCATGGAACGATTTTTAATCCAACATGGACCTGTTAAACCCCAAATTGCCTCTGATTTGTTTGATTGGATTGTTGTGTATCTATAGTTAGGCTCCATCATTTTCATGAGTTGGATTCACATCATAAAAGCTGCTCTGTTTGATTTTAAATCTGCAAACTAATCATTTATATGTTATATCTATCAAATCTGGTTATAATTTGTTTGAAAGGGACGATTTTGATTATTGTCAATCGAGTTTGTTTGCCCCAAATAGCAATAACAAACGATTGAACTAATCCTACAGATCCTGTTGTTTGATCTCATTATGATTTTGTTTGTGGTAATTTACGTGCCATTTTTGGTTTAATTCGCTCATGGCATGAGTCGTTTGTTATGTCAATACAGATATGTCGATTTGAAAATGGAATCTTGTTTGATTTTGATCGTATCTCCCTAATGAGGCAAGATACCAATTGTTTCGTGATTTGTTTTAATCTGATTTCAATTTGATGAAACCATTTCATAACTGCTTAATTATGATTCCTGCTCAACTGACTTTAGGAATAAAATGAAACAGAGCACACACCTTATCTCCTTCAGAATCTTTCGATCTTGGTCTTGTTTTGATTTCAAATGGTATAACACGCTCTCAATTTCAATGATTCATTTTCAAATAGCTCTTGAATGTTAATTGAATTTAATTCTTTAATAGATTTGAATTGATTTTATGTTGATTCTATGTCTTGAGGACCACTACATAATCACAAGATTCTCAGAAGGTCTATAGAATTACATTTTTATCATTTTATTAATAAAATGCCCTTCTAACTTGTCCATTTTTTACCCTTTCAGGTACATCCCAATTGCATTGGGCATGCTGGACAATATAGGAGATATTTGTGATGTAGTTTTTATTTCTTTTGGTTCTTAGTTTAGTCGACTTGGACATTCCCATCAGAAAGAGTTTGATAACTTCTATGGGATGTTTTACCCTAGAAGATCCTCTGTATACTTATTATTTTTTGTATTAAGGATCATCCTCACTTGTGGAGAACTAGGCTATGGATTTTAATACAAACTGAGACAGAATTGATGTTCTACTACATCTGGCTTCATAATATCAATCTTTGTTTCAAGTTTATGCATGTAATGTCATTTGCAGCTGATTATAGACTACTTTAGCTATCATAGTCTCTTGCAAAATGATATGATTTGTAATTCATGTGATCCATATCCGATTTATTCTATTACTTGAAATACAACAATTACTGTCCATTTAATGAACTATTTATTTCTTCATCAATTGAATTATTTTGTATAAGTCTCTTTGCATACGTATTTATCTAATTGTGAAGATTTATAAATTATAAGACAAGCATATTTCTTTATGTCTTGTTTATCCCCGTAGAATCAAACCGAAGAGCACCTGTTCCCCATCGCTTACCTAGAAGTTCCTCGGACAATTCGGTGCTGGCTTCCCTCCCATCACCTACATTAACCATCATATCCAATAAGACAAACTAGAGTGTTTCCTTCCGTGCATTTGTAATTCCATTCTTTGGATTGACCTTGATAGTATAATAATAGTAGCTCTAGCTAGATATGTTAGTTAGATGCGGATTAGAATGTATATCATTTTGTTTTAGTTTAGTTGGTTTTGTTTTATTTTGTTTATAAAATTAAAAAATCAACAAAATATCTCTCATCAGAGGGACGTAATCATTAATGAGTTTCTTCGTGCTCCATTTAAACATGTAAATTGTGATACTGTACTACCTTGTGAATAAGTTATATTCCTAGTAGTTAGACAATTATTAGAGTTAGTATAGCAGTGCAGTTGCAGATTATATTACACAGTTAGTTTATTTATTAGTTTGTTTTCATTTCTAGTTAGATTAGTTTAGTTTGTTTCCAATAGTTAGTCTTTTAGTTAGATTAGTTAGTTTTAGAATAGTTTTTTGTTTCCTTAGGACCTTAGACCGGCTAACTGGAGTCATTAAACCCATTGTGGTTCATCCCAACCACTTTGCTATTAGGACAACCCCTAATCGTTCCATCTCTTTGGATCTGACTAAGATTTCGGCCTCACAAACAAAATGGCTTGAAGGAGGGGTCTGAACTTAATTAATGGCACGGTGTTTCGCAAGACTCTTCCACCACCTAATCACTCACCCATAGTGACTAGCCATTCAAACGATAATATTCCCTTCAAACAACAACAACTACTTCAACCGAATGATCCACATCACAGCTTGAGCCAACAACCCCTAATCCTACATGTTGTGACATACAAGAGATTGTTCACAATCTCTTTATAAAACACATATAGTGTCAGAGCTCCATTTGAGGCAACCTAACCGTCCGTTGGACCAACCTTTGGATTTCTCTCATATCAGAGTGAACAATTAGGTGACACTAACCCACCGTGGATCTCCTTCGCATCCACCTAACTCACAGGAGGATCCGATACCTTCACCACCTCCATCATCACTCTCTCTCTAGAGAGATTCTCCGAATGGGTACCCTTCTCATCCTTCCACACCCACTACCCCAATGGTAAATCAAAACAACCCCAAGTAGGACTCCTGCTTGATCAGATGCCATAGTTGTACCTGGATCCCAACACCTTTTACCTAAGCATCTGGAGAAATGGTTTCCCAAGTTTGATCCCCATTCAAAATGCATCGCTGAGGATCACATTAAAAAAATTATGCTAGCCATAAGACTGCAAATAAATATGAAGATGTAGTCCAGGAGGTTGTTCTGTATAATTTCTCGAGGGTAATCCATCTGACATGGTACTTTTCCCAACAACCCCATACCATCGGTCTTGGGAAAAGTTCTAGTCATGCTTTTTGGAAACGCTCGAGACGTATTCTAAGTCCCAGTCATGGATCTTTTAGCTTTAAAAACGAAACCCAAAAGAAAAAAGTTAAAGACTTTAATCAAAGATTCTTGACACTTAAAACCTAATCCCTACAGATTCTATGCCCACCGAGAGTCTTATAATAGCATACTACACCAAAGTTTTGCATCAAAGTGCAGCTAGTTGGGTTAAACGATCTAAGAAAGCCACGTTGTTATAAGCCTTCTCGAGGAGGCTAAATGACGAAAATACATACTTAGTCTTAAAGAATCAACTAGAAACGAAACTAAGACTAGTGCTTCTTCCAAAAAAAAGATCGAAATCCTCCCCTGACCCATTCAAAGTAAAACACAACCCGAAAATTCCATTTAGAAAACTCAACTAAAGTTGTTCAAAACTGTCAAATCAAGTTATAAACTTAAAAAGGAAAACCGAAGAAGATTATTCGAGCAAAGGACCCTACAAAACTCCTTTCCAAAATCCTTTTCCCACCAACCGACCTAATCCCAACCAATCAAGGTCATCCAAATCTAGAAAGTCTAATGTGCCCCTTCAAACAATTCTAGAAGCCCAAGATAACTTGATGCCTGAGACCAGAGAACAGGCTGACATCTGATATCCTGATAGATTAACATGTCCCCAACTGAGAACATATTTGAAATCAATGAGACCAAACAGCAATGTGAACCCCAGCCTTAGATTATGATGTTGTTGATCTTTAAAAGTTGAGGGCTAACATTTCTATTTATGAAAGTTATTGGTTTCCATTTCGGCTTCAAAAAATGTTGCAAAATATCTCTTAGAATGTCGAAAATTCTAATGGTAACAACGTTGTGCAAAGAAAAGTTCCGCAAAAGACTTCCACTCAAAATAATCTCGGATCCTCAAGATAAAGGAAGCTCTCCGATAAGTGTCGCAAAATAATGTAAAAATGTAGATAAAGTAGATTTAGAAAATGCGAGTAAAAAAAACCACAAGCTACAACTCTAGTAATTTCAGCAAAAATGCGCCCTTCCTATTAACTCTCAAGATCTCTTAATAGAAACGTGCATAATTGTATTGTAGACCTGTGGGCGCCATCCAATGTGATGCCTTGATCCATTTTCCAAAAGATTAACGCTGAATTTGAACCATCAATTTAAAAAAATCATACAAACTTGATCGGACACAAATGTTAAAGTTATAGGCTTAAATCCAAAGAATGAATGTGCTTATTAGATTATCGTTTAATCCTAAGGTTCATCAAGTTATGATATAATTGTTGTGGATATTCCAAGTGTACTGGTCTGCTTTTGCTGTGGACCTGGCCGGAGAAGCTACGCGGGTTATTTCAATGCCAATGATTGGTTCCATCTATGGTCAGAGAATGTAAAGCTCAATAAAATCAAAGTGGGAATCGTGAACGCCACCTTAAGTTCACGGTCATTGATTTGAATGATCCCAACGAACGTTTTACACCTTCTACTGATTCACCTGAGTACAATGGATGGACACCTTCTTTGGGAATTTCATGGTCGAGGCTTCACCTATCACCAATCCAACACAACCGAGATTGTAGCATATATTCAGCCAACAACTTCCACGCAACAGTCTCACAAAATTGGCGGAAATCAAATTTGGTCTCTTTAGCCTCGTGTCAAAGTCCAAAGAAGGAGCTAGAGCAGGATGCATCATTATCGACCTAAGAACAAAAACATTAATTGCATGTAGGTTGAAATTTAAATGTACTAACAATATCGCAGAACATGAGGCTTTTGATCAGTCTCGTAAAAGCTTCGATATGAACATTCAAAATTTGAACTGCCTTGGCTTAATTGAAATAGTGGTTAGATAGGTAAGAAAATCTATCCAATCGGCTCCTGCCTCGGTGATCCTTCAAAAGCTACCACCGAGGTATGGAATTTAATGAATAAATTTTCTACTTTCAATAATATATAAATTCTATTCCTAGATTGAATAACTCTGAAGCAAATTTATTAGCTAATGTAGCTTCTAAACTCCTTCTTGCATAAGGCTTATCCCGTGATGTATCTCCGGCCGAAGTTATTGTTTTGACCATCCATTCTCGACAACATCACAAACTCGAGAGTATTTGACAAACGACAAGTAAATCATTAATTTCTGCACATGGAAGAAACCTTTCATGCCAGCGGATAGAAGAACAACAAATCCATTTACATATAATTTATACATTTTCACGGTAATACTAGATCCAAGAACTCATGAATCTTCATCAGACATGGTAAACCCTATCCCTAAATCAATTAGATTAGAGAAGTTTTATGATTTCAAGATAAATTTAGAAAGACGGTCAATCGAAACCATTAGTTCCTCATTATCTTATGAAAAAGAAAACTTAGGAACTGTTGAAAATCCTTAGTGCATTAATCTAGGGTTGGATGTTCTACCACAAGAAAAAGATGAATTTATTAAATTGTTCAAAGAAGTTAAATATGTCTCTTTGCGGACGAGGATGACCTAAAACGCTCGGACCCTAAATATCATACAACATGTCATCCCTAATTAAGCCCCAAACCCACCTTTCAACAAAAACTGAGGAAAATGTATCCCAAACTCCGAACTCAATTCATTAAAAAGAATTGAATAAGCTCCTAAATGCTAAGATAATTTTTTTCCAGTTAGGCACACTCAAATGGGTTTCTAACCTTGTCCAAGTCCAGAAGAAGAGTGGGGAAATCCAACTATGCGTAGATTTCCGAAACCTCAACAAAGAATCTAACAAAGATAATTATCAAGTTCCTCCAATGCAATAGATCCTTCAACTTGTCTCTAGCTCTGGATTTTTTCTTTATTAGATGGGTTTAGAGGGTATAACCAGATCCAGATAGATCCTGAAGATCAGGATAAAACCACATTCACATGTCCATGGGGCACTTATGCTTATCGTAAAATGCCCTTTGGATTGATTAATGTCGATGCTACTTTTTCTGAGAGCAATGGACATTGCTTTCCTCGAGGCTTAATCAACGCCTGTCAGACTTTACTTAGATGATGGGACCTGTTTTCTAAAAAAAAACTATCATCTAGCCTACCACGAAGTCAGTCTCCACTAATGCATGTCGTAAATACCAGATCTCCTTAAACTCCAAAAATCCATCTTTAAAGAGGAACAGGTAAACTCTAGGATTCATTGTGTCTAGTGGTGGGATGATTATTGACCCCGAAGGACTCAAGTCATCTCGAAAACTTCCTCCTAATTCCAAAAATCTATGCGCCTTTTCCTTAGGCCGATTAACTTCGTTGAGAAGATTTGTCCCCGCCCAAATGGTCGCCTTTTACAAATTTGATTAAGAAAGACACCCAATATCACCGGGGACCCCTAGAAAACCAAGATTTCAATGCAATAAATAAGGCCATAAAAGATGCTCTGTCTCTCATGAGCACTGACTTCTCTCAAGATTTTATTAATTCTACACTTTGTTTCCTCGACCATTCCTATGTCAGTCAGCCCTAACCCAAAAAGAATGTCAAAACAATGAAATACCCATTGCCTTTATGAGCTCTCAAGCTTTCAAAGGTACTGAACTTAATTACCCAATGGTAGATCAGCAAGCCTACTTTGTTTTCAAAGCAGTCAAGCACCTCCGGTCCTATCTTTTGAAGTAAAGGACGAAAGTCATTGTCCCCTACCCACCCGTCAGGAACCTGCGAGTACGAGGGAGCTAGTGAAAGAGGGCTAATCCAGGGTCACCTCCTTGCAAGAGTAGGACTTAGAAATCACCCCAGCTCGATAGTGAGAGGCCAAGGGTTATGCTAGTTAGTTGTTGATTCAACAGCAAGACAACAAGAAGAAAGCGATATCGTCATACCAAGGACTCAAAAGGTTTTGTGTGCAACAGATCAAAATTTGATCGCTTTGTCCTAGGTTTGACGATATAAGATTATGTCTTGAACATGGGTCATCCCCTCATCACCGATCTCGCTAAAAGAAGAGCATTGAGATTAAAGTCTCCTTTCATTTGGTTAATGGTATCCCGTTTCGCCAGAAGCTCAATTTATCGCATCGATGCGCTTATATCTTGAGAAATATGAAGTAGAGAAAGTCTTGCTAGAGTTGTATGCAGGAGAAGCTGGTGGCCATTTCGATGGTGACACCAATTGCCTATAAGGTTCTAAGAGTCGCTTATTACCTGACCATTAATTCTTTTAAAGACGCCCATTCCATGTGTCGTAAATGTATCATCTACCAGAAAGCATCAGGGCAGTTACAAAAAACCAGCCTTTCCTTTACAACCCGTCTCAGTAGATTCTCCTTTCATCGCTAGCCTTGATATCATATCCACACCAACCCTCCATCCTCGCGAATGCTTATTAAAAGCCGATGCTTTCAGACAGCCTACAAATTACTTTACCCGATGGTCTAAATTTGTTGCATTAAGAACTGTCAACACTAGTAAGGTAATTACCTTTCTAAATTCAA
This sequence comes from Picea sitchensis, assembly GCA_010110895.2. NCBI lineage: Eukaryota > Viridiplantae > Streptophyta > Pinopsida > Pinales > Pinaceae > Picea > Picea sitchensis. The sequence continues at coordinate 14,244 of SNQJ01S0167541.1, forward strand.
ATATCATCACCCGTTTCGGTATCCCCGACCGCTTAGTATTCGAGCAATGTTTCTTACTTTTCCTTGTGAGAGAATTCGCTTTGGAAAAAGGAATTGCTGAAGTATTCTCGCTAGCTATTACCCTCATGGCAATGGATTGGCAGAATCGATAAACAAGAACTTGATCAAAATCATTAAGAGAATGGTGGCTGAAAATCAAAAATGGGCAATAACAAGTACGCTAACGCTACCGTGGGTCATAGGGTACGCCAAAGCTGTCGGTGGTAACTCCTCCCTTTTTCCTCGCTTTTTATGTATACCTCACATTCACATTCTTTTCTTCCTTCACTCTCATTGTCGCAGCAGAAGTCCAAGAAGAAGATTGTCCCCTTTGGAAAATCGAATTAACGCTTTGATAAAGCTAGAAGAGGTGGAGCCCAAGATAAATGTAAGTTATATCAACATCAACAATTGGTTAAAAGATGGTTCGATTCTTAACTCTACTTGATGGAATTCTTGAAGTTGTGGGCCACCTCGTCTTGAAATGGGACAAAACCGCATGAGGGAAAAGGAGAACACACTAAATTTCAAACCTTCCATGGTTTGGACCATTTTAATTACCTAAAAGTTAACCAGCTCTTCGGACAAGTGTAATCTCATAAGTAACCCTCGACACCCATCCGTGAATGGCTGCCTTTGAAAATATAATTTTTGTGTTTGACAACCCTTGTATATTATGTGCATATTTTGTTTTTGTTTGCCTTTTCGCTTGGTTTGCTTTTTTTTCTTTGAATTTGTTAGTTTGTGTTTTGGGAAATACACATACCTGCATTAATGAGCTATTCAGACAAAGACAATAGAAAATTCCTTCGTTAAAATGACTTCTAAGAAAAAGGTATAAACATCAATGCTATATTTCTAAAATTTATATCTATGATGGAAAATTCTGTTCTGAAAGAAGATGACCGGATTTTGATCTCTCGAAAGTAAAGCTTGTCATGATCATCTATTATCTTTTTTTAAGTCAGTTCCCTATTCCAGGAAGGGAATGACTCAAGATGTCTCCCACCTTAGGAAGTTGTTTTGTAAATAAACATCTCTAGATCTAAATAAAGCGATGCTTCTAAAAAATTTTGATGAGGTCCAAAAAATATGTTAAAATATCATGATTTTCAGCATCACTACCACACCTACGATCATCTATAAAAATTATTAATACGAAATGGAAGGTTTGTAAACCCCGCCGTGATGTTGAAATGTGTCTACCTGGCAATATGTAAATGCATGCATGATACCAAGACACAACTTCTGGCCGGGTAATCAATGTGTCCAATCGGGCAAATGAAGTAGTGTCGGGTATATGAAAATTTGGAAATAAGAAACCTCTTTAATGTCCTTTATTCGAATCTTCTTGGCGCGTGGATACAGATGCTTGAGTAAGCAATGGAACCTCATCGAGGCTAAGTGGACGATCGGGCCGGCAGCAAAGTGCGGGTTCACAACGTATTGATATCTACTCCATATCGGACTTCCTCGGTCTTAAGACTCAAGTATCGGCCATCTTTGGAAACACCACCGGAATAGTTGGTTAATGATAATGTTTATATGATTTTCTCGTTGTTGTTTTTGAGTTGGAAATTTTCTCATTATCCTAATATGAACTTGTTCATTCTGCAGAGATAACTGCTTCTACCAAGCAGGTCGTAGCCATTGTTGCTTCCAATTCTACATTTTTCACCGCCTTTATAAGTCATTTACACCAATGTTTTGTAAAACATCAATTTTTCATCGCAAACTTCAAATAAACGACATAATTCTATTTTTGCAACATTTGCAATATTTATTTTCATCTTGTTTTCAATGACCGCATGGAAAACTTGGTCTCTTCGTAGTCGCATTAAAATCTGGCTATTTGAACCGCTACGGTCCTTCTTGTTGATATGCCCATTATGCTTACATTTCACTTATCATTATGCAACTAGCAAAACTTTCGAACTATACCCATTGGACATTCTTGGATTGATTTTGGGACTTGGTTTCATTGAGTTTGTAATGCATTGGCATTTACTTATATACATTTGATCAAATTACTTGACCATTGGTTTCATGAAAATACATAGGTATTATGGTTAAACTCTTCATATATATCTTTTAATATGATACCTATGTTCGTTTTTTCATAACTATTGGTATGTTGATTATAGGAAGACCCATTGGCACATTGGTTAAACTCTTGATATGAGTTGTTATAATACATTGGCACATGGTTAAACATTTGGTATTGGTCTCAATTCTGAAAGATTATTTTAAAAACCATGGTGTAACTTTGATTGGGCAATACTTGTTTCCATACACTCACCTTGATTTCATTGGTTGGCCAAGTGACATGATTGTTGAACTACACTATAATGGGTAGAAAAACTATAAGCCGCATCGGTTGTACCATTGGCAATAACTATTATGTATGGTGTGATAAGCCCACCACTGCACGCATGACAATGTCTATCCCCGGTCCTTTGTTTTACCTTCGCCTGGTAACCCCTTCGTGCACTCGCTTCCGTATGCTATGACTCCAAACCGTCTATTACCAGGTGTTCGGCTCCATGGCATCGGGTGGTGCAAATCGAGTTGAATGGTAGCCTCTATTGTCAATAAATGCCCGGAAATACTGAGGGATAACGTTGGTCACCTCATGCAGTAGGTTCTGAGGGTTTTAATCTAGTTGTGGCAACAATTCACTCTGACTTTTGATGGTTGTAGAGACAAGGTAGTAAGGGACATCCAGTTGGAAATCAACTAGGAGTTCATTAGTTCCGCCATGTGGTTACCAACCTTGGGACAAATTTGCTAAAAAATTTGGCTCCAGGAGGTACCATGGTCGCTACTATTCGGCTCCCCGCTAAAGGTCACATTCAGGAAAGAGGTATGCCTATTTCTGCACTAAAACCATGATGGCACGATACTTTGATGGTGGTCAAACAATTTTTGACCGCGGAAGGTCTAAATGGACTTGTTTTTCTACCACCCACGCTTGTTAACAATGAATTTTATGGGATACTCAATTAATATGCCCTTTTACTTCCAAAGAAGCCTGTATAAAATGTCGGAAAGGTTTAAAAGGGAGAAGGGTGACAGTAGTCTGCTCCACTAAGGAACTATTTAGACTTATCATTGTTCATCATTTGGGTTCCATGGTGATAGTCAAGTAGCTTTATCGCCGAAATGGTTTTGATGATATGCACTGGCCCAAAGTTGACAAGCCCGTGGGTTAATGAAACCAAGGTCGGTGCCACCGTAAGTCTCCTTCCATATCCCACGCCTCTCCTAAACCCCCAGCTGACCCCCTGATATTGAATTACACGGTGTTATAACTGAGAAGGCTGAGGTTATTAAAAATCTCGTAGGCAAAAAGGACAAGGCAAACCCCACCTAATGCTAATGGTAAAAAGAATGCTCGACTCATCTCGTGAATGGCTAGAAATAAACCTAAACCCATCATAAACCGGCTCCTTAGTCCTTAGTGTGGATTCAGACTCTGACATAGAATACTTCCTAGCTAGTGAGTACCCCACTTGTGTGGGATTATGCTCCGAGCCCCCTTATGATTTCATATCTAATCTTCCCCCCTGCCTAAAGAATAATCCTAGCTACCCCTGGATCAAAATTACCAACTAAAACCCTTTGGAAATATAACAAAACCCCTCACCTACATTTTGAAACCCACAGTCACCCTGTGACCAATCCAATTTGTGGTTGGAGCGATACTAAGACGACGCTCCCTACTCCAATCAAAAATCCAATCGCTGGAAAGTCAAGTCGCAGTGTTGACCAACCAAAGAGACAAACTGCAAGCAACTGATAGGAAGCTTAGAGGACCACTAGTTCCATTATTGTTTTAAGAATGTTGAATTGGCTACAACAGTTGTCAACTCCAAAATGTCATGATCAAGCCATATGCTCTTCATACAGGTATGAATTTTGATATCATTTCACTTTGTGGAATGATCGATTAATATAATGATTTGAATTTGGTTCAAAAGTTTTGTATATATCCTTTGAAATGGTCATTTGGCAATGTGTTCATCCCTGCATGCTATTTTCAAGCCATAAAAATAAATGAAATTTTGATTTGGAAACACGACCATTTCATTTCCACCTAGCTTCATTGGACAGATTTTTCTGGATTTGATTATTTCATTAGATTTGGACTTGATTTGTTTGTCTGTTGATTTAATGAAATCGATGGTTTGCTTTTGATTGGATTTGTTTGTATCCAATTTGAACAGAAAGTTTTCATACTAGATTTAGAATACAATCATGATTTGATTTCGTTATGATTAGATTATATCATCTCTAATTTAGTTTGAATGCTGTGATTTTGAAACGATTTCGTGAGTTTGGTTGTTACCATCTTTTAATATGATGTGTCATATCATTTTCTAAATCGGGAATACAACTCTGATCGTTTCCAATTTGGGAAAAATGACTCTGTTTTGATGGAAACAATACTCTCATTTAAGCCTCGTAAGTAATGATATCTACTGTATCAAGGAACGGTTTTTGATCCACTATGACCGTGGTTAAACCCCAATTGTCTGGATTCGATTGATTGGATTGATGTGTATCTATAGTTAGGTCGATCATTTTCATGAGTTGGACTCGTATCATAAATGCTGCTCCTCTATTCCGATTTTAATTTGTAAAACTGGATCCATGTGGATATCGGGGCCACCCACCTTTTCCAAATGGCTCAAACAGCTTTCTCCGCCATTTTGGCAATTTACTATTTTGAAGTGTGTTTTCACCTCCGGCCATTTTGAGGGCCTAAATGAAGTTTTTCGAGATTGAGTTCTTAATGATAGCCCCCAAAATGAATCTCAATTTTATACCTTTCCAACAAGCCATCACATGCCTAAAACAAGATCGTATGTGTGTTATTACGACCCTGAGAATTTGATGTACTGACTTATTACCCAAACGGGGCCCACATGACTTTTGGCGCTTCATCTCCTAGGGTTAGGTTTTTGGATGTCTAGGACTTTTGGCATTCCCGATTATTGTAAAAAGGCCTCCAGAGCCTCATTTTAACCATCTTCTTGCGAATGCGAGTAGCAGTCACATCTCTTCTTAGAGATAAGCTGCCACCATTCTAGCGAGTCCTTCACTCTGTATTTTTACAGTCTCTGTACATTTCTTTGATTAATAGAAATCGTGTATTACTATATATCTGTGTTTATGGTTGCATCTCTGATACATTTCTGTTATATTGTTAAATATCTGCAATATCTCTGTGCATTTCTTTATTACATCTCCGCTCTCATTTCGTGCCGAAAATAATCTGGATCAAAAACAAATTGGTCGACATATGTTATATCTATCAAATACGGTTATAATTCGTTTGAAAGGGACGATTTCGATTATTGTCTATCGAGTTTGTTTGCCCCAAATAGCAATAAAAAACGATCGGATAATTCTTACGAACCCTGTTATCAATTGAGTGATCTCATTACGATTTCGTTTGTGGTAATTTACATGCCAGTTTTGGTTTAATTCGCTCATGGCATGAGTCGTTTGTTATGTCAATACAGTTATAACGATTTGAAAATAATCTTGTTTGGATTCGATCGTATCTCTTGTTAATGAGGCAGCATAACAATTGCTTGCGATTTGTTTTAATCGATTTCAATTTGATATGAAACGATTTCATAATTGTTTAATTATGATTCTGTTCACCCAACTTTTGGTAACAAACGAAACATAGTACACCTATCTCTGTAATCCTTTGGTTGATCTTGGTCTTGTTTGATTTCAAAATGGTATAACAATTTCAATTTCAATGATTCGTTTTCAAATAGCTATTGGATGTTAATTGAATTTAATTCTTTAATAGATTTGAATTGATTTTTATGCTGATTCTGCGTCTTATTTAGACCAGCTATAGAATCGCAAGATTCTATAGCTAGTCTATAGAATTCAATTTTTTATCATTTTATTAATAAAATGCCCTTCTAACTTGTCCATTTTTTACCCTTTTCAGGTACATCCGAATTGCATTGGATATACTGGACAGTCTAGGAGATATTTTTGTGATTTAGTTTTTATTTTAGGTACTTAGTTTAGTCAGACTTGGGATATCTTCCCAGATTTTCTGTAAACAGTTTGATAACTTCTATAGGGATGTTTTACCCTGTAGAAGATCTTTAAATACTTATTATTTTTGTAATAAGGATCATCCTCACTTGTGGGAGAACCAGGTTATGGATTTCTAATACAAACTGAGACAGGAATTGATGTTCTACTACAGCTTTCGCTTTTCATCATATCAATCTTTTGTTTCAAGTTTATGCATGTCATTTGCAGTTGATTATAGACTACTTTAGCTATCATAGTCTTTTGCAGAATGATATGATTTAATTAATGTGATCCATATCTGATTTCTTTCATTACTTTAAAATACAGCAATCACTTTGTTCAGTTAATGAACGACAGATTTCTCTTCTTCATCAGTTGAATTATTTTGTATAAGTCTTTGCATACAGGTTTATCTAATTGTGAAGATTTATAAATTATAAGATCGTTGTTATTTTTATGTCTTGTTTATCCTGTAATCAAACTTGAAGAGCACTGCAGCCTATCGTTTACGAGAAGTT
>SNQJ01S0167542.1:0-20872 GCA_010110895.2 Picea sitchensis
ACAACTGACATCCTATACATGCCCACATTAGGCAAAGGAGAATCCTGCTGCAGATGTATCTCATGTTGGATTTCCCTCTTAGGAGGTAATCCATCTGGTTCCTGAAAAATATCATCATACTTAGAAACAATATCAGTTAATTCCTTTTTATGAGATGGATCACACCTTTGGAAAGCATCAGATGTCCCGACATCTTTCTCTTTGACGACCATGAGTACATATCTCTTATTAGTGGTTATGAGTCTTTTCATTTGTTCTGCACTAACAAGCGTCGTATTCACCCTCATGTTGTGAGCTCTAACAATATCTTCCACTCCCCCTTTAGTAAGGTGGTATTTGTTCTCATGACGAAAGAAGACTGCTTTTCTATCATAAATATAAGGACTTCCCAACACTATGCCACATATATCTAGAGGTACAACATCCAAATCTACTTCATCAATCAACTTTGAAGCAATAGAAAATCTAACCCTACATTGTTTGGTGACATTAATTTTTTCTTTGTCACATACCCAACCAAGAGGGTAAGGCTTTGGATGTGGTTTCATTATAAAACCCATCTTCTTGACAAGTGCTTCAGATATTAAGTTTACTTGGGAACCCGGATCAAATAATGTATCTATCTTAGTATGTTTAGATACAACTCGTATATGAAATAACTCATTCCTCTTTCATTCATCAATATGAGATTCATCACTGGAACTTGAACTAGAATGAAGAGATTCTTTACCTTGTACTCCAGCTACTGTGATATTTCCTTCATCTCCTGATTCAGAACCAAGATCTTGTTGCACTGTAGCAATAGTCTTTGTCTTCCCCTTTCTAGTGAACTGTTTCGGTTTCTTTTCCGGATGTAGTTTCCAACAGTGTTCTTCATCATGACCGCTCCTATTACAATGAGTGAAAGATGGTTTTTCTCCTTCTCTCGTTACTGTAGCGGTCTTCTTTCCCTTCCTTTTGAACTTCTTGAAAGTCTTTTGTGGGAAATTGGAAGGTTTCTTCATGGGATATTCTTGAACATGTTTCCCCTTGTTCTCAAGGTGAGTGGCTTGCACACAAACTTCATCAAGACTAGTGGGGTTAAACAAGAGAAAAGTATGACGAATATAACTGTGAAGTGCACCAATATACTTCATTAAAGTTTCATAAGAATCCAAAGTAATATTCAATGCTAAAGATTTCTTCCTAAATTCCTCTGTGAAACTTTGTACGTTCTAACCTTTACTCTATCTCAACATTTTCCATTCCATCATTGCTTTATGTAAATACCCTAATGGATAGAACCGCTTCCTTATCTCTGTTTTAAAATCCGACCATGAGGAAAGAACCTTACCATACTTACTTATGTCCTGTAGCTTGCTCTCCCACCATACCAGAGAGGTGCCTTCCAACCAAAGAGAAGCCAGTTGCACTTTAACTTCCTCTTCGTCAATATGTTGAACACGACAATATACTTCAACCTATCGGATCCAATTGTCTAACTTTTCGGGATTAGCATCTCCATTAAACATAGGTAAAGAAAACTTTACATCCAGCTTTAACAATTGTTTCTTAAAAGAGGCTTTATGGTTAGAATGTTGAGAGTGATGAGAATTCTCAAAGGAAGAACTAGAACTTGAAGGTGAAGACGAAGGCTCAGGAGGATCTCCTCCAACCCCTTGGTTTACCGAAGCATCATCATCTGCATGTGCTTCCTTTTTCCTCTCCTTCTTCTTCATCCTCTTCTCGTAATCTCCATACATTCGTTTGACCATTTCTGACATGCGATAAAAGACCATGTGAAAGTTTTTCTCCTGTTCATCATGCTTGTCTTCTTCTGCCATCTTCTTCCTTCGGGATGTACGGCCAACTTCGGGATTAAAATTATTAAGAGTTCCTTCACCCTGCTTATGCTTGGCCCTAGTAAGCATTCATACTCAACAATTCAAGTCAAAGACGACTGCTCTGATACCAACATGATCCGAGATCTTTTCGTCAGGTGACTTATTAAAGAATTGCATAAAATGAGCATAAACAAAAGTACACCATAAAGAAGGAAAAGCTCAAAATGAAAGAGACACAATCATGCAATATGAACACAAAGAACTTGATAATGGATTTCGTCCCTGGTGGACTACGTCTCTGGGTCCTGCTCTCAAATGGGTAGGTCTTTTTATTAACTCCACAAAAGAATTGGGCAAAATACATAATTATACCTCATTCTGGAGTTAAGACATAGAATCTTTGCTTAGATCAGAAAACCAACACCACCACTGCGTTTGTGGTGTCATTTTACCTAAAAATGACTATCTCCACGCCTCAATCTGAGTCGAACACTTTCGAGCCCCCAAGACACCCCTGTCTCGGTTTTCATGCCACTGCTCCTGCAATTAATGACTGACAGATCTCAAAATTCATGCCAAAATCTTGAAAAACATGCCCAAATCCGTACGGTACAGATGTGCTTAGCCTGCCTCTTCTCTATGCTCTCGTGTGTCCGAATGCACTGGCAGAAAGCCCTTCTTATACAATTTGGCGTCAGTTATGTAATAAATGTGGTTGTTGGTGGAGTGGTTAGTGGAGGCTAAGTTAAGAATTTAGATGGCAGAGGTCTCGGGGTCCAATCCCACGGGCCTTCCCTTTTGGCAAGTGGTTACAACTTATGGCGAAGATTTTGGCATTGGTTACTTGGAGGTCACAAGGTCAACTCTTGGGGATTTGTATAAAATTTTGCACATTCCAGCCATTGGAGGGGTGCCATGTGGCAGTCCATGACTGGGCCATATGGCACCATATAACTGGTCCACATAAAACTGCCACTTGTCACAATATGATTTGCTAATGAAGTTGACAAGTGCCATCACCGAACCTGTCCATGTGTCTTCCATGCCACATCATATTGCCAACTCAGTTGTGCCACATGTCACCCTTGCAGTGGTGCCACGTGTCACTTTGATTTTTCCCTGTTTGACCAAGTTTGACAGAAATTTCACCGCTTATAACTTTTGATCCGTAACTCTGTTTGATGAGTCGTTTACACCATTAGAAATCTTTCGATGCGCTCTTCGTGATTATACCATTTTCACTGAGTTTTAGGAAATTTGAAATTTTTCCCTTTTGTTGCCTGCTAAAGACATTCTGAGCGTTCTGATTTTCTTATGTGTGTTATGAGTCATGTTAACCTTCTTTGAATCCATTTTGGATCACCAGAATAGGATAAAATTCAGGAAGGTTTTCCATTTTCTCTATAACTTTGGTTCTGAGAAGTTTCAGACCATAAACTTTTGAGATGGAAGAAATATTTCAGACTATTTGTTGTTAAAATTTCATACCTTTATTCATTACAAGTATGGAGTTATGCTTGTTTAAAGTTATTGATTGTGACTAATCCAAAACTAGTCCCATGAGATTGAGTTAAAGTTTGATGAAGATGATATTCTCTTGTATCTGAAGTTGAGGAAGAGCTACAGGTATGTAATATTGTGTATCAAGTTAGCTAAAGGATCATGTGTATGCTTATGTGTTAGTTTTGATGTTTATTCTTATGTTGTTATGGTATATGATTGAGGCATGTCATGGTAGTGATTGTGAATGGTACACCTTGGTGATGGTATGATACATTGTTAGAGGCACATCTTGGATACTTGGAATATGGTATGGTACATGTTCTAGTACTTGGTATGGTACATGGTTGATACATGGTATGGTACAAGTTGATGTACTTCGTTGATGTACATGGTATGGTGATGGTTTTGGTATCCATGTGAGTGGATTTGGTTATGGTTTATTAGTGACAAAGATAGTGACATGTTGGATGATTGGTTGATCATCAGTTACAGGTTGATGTGACAGTGATAGTGGTAGTGACATTGATAGTGATAGTGACAGTGACAATGGAAGTCACAGTGGCAGTGATAATGAAAGTGATAGGTTGATCAGTGGTAGTGACAGTAAGTCTATGATTATATTTCAAGGCAGAAGGATGGGGCAAGGAAAGCAGTTTATACCCTCCTTTCGATTGGTATCGAATAACTCAAGGAGTTGGTTCTTCCTTCAAGTTGGTGTCTGTAAATTAGGGGGTCATAGCCTCCTTCCAGCTGGTACCGGAGAACTCAGGGAGTTGGTGCTTCCTTTAGGTTTGTGCTTGTAAATCACGAGGCTGGTGCTGGAGAATTTGGAAGTCAGTACTTCCTATGAATGTAGTATTTGATATATAAGAAACCATTCTGTGGTTTTCTCCTATTTGGGTTTCCACATAAATTATGGTGTATTTTGTATCTGTGGTTATTTGTTATGCTCTGTTGATTGATATTTCTCATGATATATTGATAATATATTTTTGATAAAGTTAATGATTGCATGTTTTGATTAAAAGTGGTAAATAGTGCATAATATTGATTCACCCCCCTCTCAGTTTTCCAACAATTGGTATCAAAGCAGGTCCTTCAAGAAAACAATCTAACCACTGGATGGAAGATCATGGAGTATTCTATGATTGGAGTACCATAGTTTGATGGAAAAAACTATGCCTTCTGGAGAAGAAGAATGAAAACATATATACAAGCACAGGGGTTTGATTTTCAGAAAGAAGTAGTAGATGGATACATATCACCCGGTACTCCTCCAATAGATAGAGATGGAAAGAAACTCAATGAAAACAATTCAAGGGCCACAAATGTGATCTTGAATGGTATAGAGCACCCAATATATTTGAAGGTTATGCACTATGATTCTATAAATGATATTTGGGACAAACTTCAAAATATATATGAAGGAGATGCTAAAGTAAAAGGTGTCAATCTTCAAACCTATAGATCCAAGTTTGAGCAATTGAAAATGAAGGAAGAAAAAGATATTGCAGCTTACTTCCTACGAGTTGATGAAATAGTAAATTCCATTAAAGTATTGGGAGAAGAAATTAAAGAACCAAATATTGTCCATAAGATACAAAGGTCTCTTCCAATGAGATTTGATCCTACTATTTTATTCTTAGAAGAAAGAACATATTTTGATACAATAAGCATGGATGAGGTACATGGAATATTTATAGCCTATGAGATGAGAACAAAACAATATAATCCACCTAGGAAGGAAGTAACATTCAAGGCATACAAGAAGGAAAAGAATAAAAAACAAGAGCCAAAGCAAAATTCGAAGTTAGACTGTAGTTGCAGCGATGGTTTTGATGAAGATGAAGAAGTGGCCAACTTTGTAAGGAAGTTAAAGAAAGGAACTGGCAAGTACAAAGGTAGGTTTCCTTTTAAGTGTTTTAATTGTGGTAAAATTGGTCATATTGCTGATAAATATCCATATGATAAGAACAAAGAGAATGATGAAGAAGAAGATCCTAAGAAAGAAAATAAATATCAAAAGAGAGACAAGAGAAGAAACAAGAAGACATTTTTCAAGAAAAGTCTCTACTCAAAAGAGGATAGTTCATCATCAGATGAGGATGATGATAGTGATAGTGACTAAAAAAATAAACTCTTTATGTCTTATGAAAATGATGAAGAGGATTATGAAGAAGAAAGTGAGGTAGATCTTCAAGTAGAGCTAACTAGGATTTTAAGCAAATTAAAGAAACAAAGGAAGAAAAACAAATTGCTCAAGGAAGAGCTACTCAAGCTGAAATAAAGTTCTAACGCTGAAGAATATTAGTAGATGGTTTTGAAACTAAAATTACAACTTGAAGAAGGAATAAGGATTGAAGAAATACTAAGAATATAGCTGGAAGTAAAGAAAAAAGAGAAGGAAAGCTTAGAAACATAAATCGTTTCTCTAAGGAAGGAAATTCAGAAAAGAGATATGTAGCAGAATAACACCAAATTAATGGATGAAATCATCAGTGCTAAAAGGTTGTATCATGACAGGTCTGGACTTGGATACAACCAAAAACATACAAAGAAGGGTTTGAGATCTATGACTACAAAAGATGAAGAAGAACAAAGGACTTATGCAGAAGTCACCAGAGGATTCACCAGGAAGGAAGTATGCAAGCCCTCTTGTTATTGGATAAATCGGTGAATGCGGACATAAACTAATCTCCCTAGATCCACCTGGATCTAGAACAAAACAAGGTAGGACATGATGCTTTCCCTAAGTTACAATCATTGAATTTACTACCAAAGAAGGAATGGATGACATACCTTTAGATATCACTTCCTTATGTCTTTGTTGTTCTTGCTTCACTCCGGTTCTCTTGTGAGATCAAATCTGCAATGACACAAACCAACCAAAGTGAAATCAACAATAGTAGATTCAATGAAAACCTAAACATGTGATCAAGGAGTCATGTAATAAAAATTAAAATGCTAATGATTTTATGGGAAAGAAACATGTCACCATATTATATTAAGTAAAAGTGGAAGATACAACCAAATTGACTTGATGTCGCAAGTTCCCTTTTAGTGGTCCTTTGTTCCAACACACACATACACTTTCTCTGAATTTGTATGAATATGGTCCACAAAATCTTGATGGAAAAATGGAGACCTCAAGCATCATTTGCAACGGGATACTTCACACAGTCGTCAGCCTATTCTTTCAACAATTCCTTGCTCAATCTTTCTTAACCTTTTCCATGAGAAACGTATCATTATATAGGAGAAGGAGAAGTGGTTAAAGATATGAGGATGATCCCACCAAATAAGAGAAGCCAGTAGGATCACAATCATATGGACGCCACCTCACATTCTAGAAGATCCTCCTTCTATAACCTTCATGAACTTCTTCCTTTCTTTATATTTCAAACGCCATCGCACCCTGCCTATGTAGCAGCCTATAGAAATCAAGCATTTTCGCACTGTGTATTACTCCTAGCCCGTGGACTCCTTCTAAAACCAAGCCTTGTAGAGGAATAAATTAGTTATTTTTCTCATGCAAAATATCATTTTGAGAGCCTGAACACATGCTTGTAGAATCATCATCAGGGTGACCAAAATAATGTGTAACAAAATGCCCCCTAAAGAATGAGGCTAGAACTCATGACATCCGAAACACTTTGTAAAAATGCGTGTGTTTGTCAGGAACAAGGAACGCACCAATCGGGAACCTGTAAACAATCAAGCATATGCACAATATTATACCATTTCTGAGGTAGGAATTCCCATGCTCAAGCTAAAAATGATTTAAGTCATAAATGTAAGTCATGGCCACCAATCATACACTGTGGATCCATGTCATAAAGATGATACATAGCCACCAAGAATACACTATGTATCTATGTGTTAACAAACTTTAAATCTGGACATAGCCATGAGACATACAAAGTGGATCTATGTGTCAATACAAATCATATATACTCCATCGCAACCCAGGCCAAAATCATGAGATCCAAGGTCTTCAATCTCGTCATCTGTAAGTATGAATCTAGCCATGTGATTACAAGTGTTGAAGTCGAACATGGTAGAAACCACTTGATTATTAGTCATTGATGAAAACCATTAACAAGCGCGATGTAAATCACCATTGATGTCAATGAATCCCAAGGTAATTTAGCACAATCCAATGAATGCGAATAAATGAGCTGAGGTCAAACATTCGATGGAATCTCCTGATCAGGGACCAATGATGTGAATCCACTGTCGAAAGCAAAGAAACCTACCATTGAGGCATGCAGGATCTAAAGTACTAAATGATTTCTAAGTATTGTTCCCAAATGATGAGTTGAATTCGATAGGAAAAGACTCGTCACAGGAGGGCCTTGATGTATCCCCCATCAATGACACAAAATAAGTAACAGATTTAGGATAGATCAAAGTATGAAAATGATTTGAAACTGACACGGGGAAGGCCGACATGGTAGTTATTGACAATTGCAGATGGTCGACTTGAAAGAGGGCTTGTTTGGAATTCTCTTGAACATATGAATGACACGACAATGGTATTGGGAGCATTGACTCAAGGACGACCCAAGATATAAACTTGCAGAAGGTCAAACGAGAGACAAATGGATTTCCCAACCTAGATACAAAAGATGAAAAGGGGTGTCATGTTCAAGAGAGAATCTTACTACCACTAACACAAATACAGAGACACGTTTCTTTCCCAAATTTTCCCCCACCATTTATGGCGAGTACCTCTTTATTTCTACACAAGCTTGAGGAGGATAACATATGCTTGTTGATATAAGCTCATCCTTTGGGCGATTCCCTCGGAGTATGTTTAACAAACCCTAAGAAGGAGTTTTTTGATCCCATATGGGTCTTTCGATGTTTGTTTAATGAGTCCAAAGATAGAAAACTCAGGGGGTTTTCCTGTTTTGAGACTCTGAAAAACACTTAAAGAGAACTCTCCCAATTCCTTTTTCGTAAATTATTTCAATGAGATCAGAAAAGTGATAACCTACTGCTCATCAAACGTTTTCTTCAAATACTTTTACAAGCGTGAAAAGAACAAGGTCGCTCGGAAATATTTTCGTTTTTACGGAGCATGAAAAGAGATTAAAGGATACTCCATGAGTTTTGTTTTTCGTGTTACCATGACGAGTACGAAAAGATGAAAAAAGTATACTCAGTTGAGTTCTCATCAATTTTCGAGAACGATAATGAACAAAGACTAGGCTCAAGGTTTTTCTAAAAATCCCTACAAATCACGAAAAAATATCCATACTTCATTGTTCAGAATCCTAGTTCCTCCATCTGGGAGAAAACAAAATACTCACGAGACCATTGGAACTTTAGGTTTTGATAAGATGAATTTAAATAATATGAAATATTAACATAAAAAGAAAAAAGTGAAATAAATAAGGGTAAAAACTCTTTTTACTATTCCATTTGCATTTTGCCCAAAACTTGCCTAGAATCTCCCTATTTTTACCTCAGACTTCGGTTGTCAATTGCGGGAGGCACGGGTGACCATTCAACGAATGTCTTCTGTCAAAATGGTAATCTCCTTGTCCTCTTGCTTTTCAATGGATTAAATTTCATTTTTATCGGTTTAAAATGGAATTTTGAGTTGAATTTTGGGCCGATAGGTGCGTGCTAGGGCCGTTGTAGGTGACCTATGTCGGGACCTACGGAAATCATAGATTTCCGCAGGTGGCTTGTGTTTCACCTGAAGAAACCATGCACTGTGCATAATACTTTGCCTGCGGTGGCCACAAATCAAAACATTTGCGCATGCGTTTAGCCAAAAAAAACTTTCCAAAGCAGCAAATGAGGATTCTAACTTACCTTAATGTCCCAATGCAAGTTTTAATCATAAAAAATGTTGGAGTGGATGGAGAGGGAGCACAAATATGATGACCATGATGCCTTGAATGACTGGGGCACTGTAAATTCCCTTCGACAATGCGGACTACTAAAATTCTTTAAAATCCAGGGCATGAGGGCCCAACTGAGGTTACTAGAGTATCTAGTCCACATGTGGGATGTGGACCAACAGGTGTTTCATGTGGGTGCACACGTACTATCATTATATATCAAGGATATCTATTTCTTGATGGGGTTATCTCGTCATGGGTCTCATGTGACTTTGACAGTAGGTAGAGGTGGTGGTCTACCAATGAGCGAGTATTTTCGTCAATACTGTGATCCTAAGGCAGAGAGACGCAAGAGAAAAGTTTCCATCGGGGGTGTCTGGGATTTACCCCTCCAGACTATTATTTTTACCATTGCACGTATGGTGGGGAGTGCATCTCCTCACATGGCCCTCCAAAGATATTTCCAATATGCAGTGGAGTGCATGGAACCTAGGGTGTTCAACTGGAGCGATAGAGTCCTTCGCAACATCAAGACACGGCTAATAAAATGCAAGAAGGGGGACCTGAAACAATTTGGGTATGGATCTATTTTAGTGTCTTTCTTCCTAGAGAGGGTCCACCATTTACATTTACTGGTAGAGTGGGGTATACCAGCCCCACGATATCCAAGGATGAAGAGGTGGTGTGACCTCATGGCTCGGCATGTAGCAGGCCCCATCATCAAATACAACGACGCATTCTTCAACTGGTTGAGGCCGCAGATCCTTATGGTGGACGATTATGCATATGTCGGGTTGGATTTCAGAGGTGACTGTGACTTGGTTCTACCTGAGGGTTTTCAGTGGGGAGACGTGAGTAAGAATTTTTTATTTTTTTTATAATGTTTTGTAAATTTTAAAACATAAGATGCTTTTTATGATTTCAATCCGATGAATAATCAAAATCTTTTGACAATGCAGATGCGGGGCCACACCGGCCTCTGGGTACATACCCTATTCAGAGACGAGGGGAAGAAACTGTGGTAGCAGGATGGGATGCTGGTGACTATGAGGCAATTGAGCAGAAGCTAGAGGGATTAACTGCAGATATCCCAGACATTTCCATCGATGAGATTTCGAGACGCTATTAGCGTCATACTGTAGGCGTATCTGGTTCACTTAGTCGACTACTTCATAGGGTAGCATGATAAGTAGTGTGCTACCATGAGAAGAATCCTTGATGCTATTTTGTATATGAAGCCAAGTGCTTCTCGTTTTGATATTTTTGGTCTTCGGACGAAAACACTTTTTTGTAAGACACTTTTATCATTATATATATACACGAGGCTTCTACCAGCTTACCTGCTTTAATGTGAATTGTGGTTGTATTTACATGTGTCTCAAATGTCTGTCTAACACATAATTAGCTAATGCATCTGTTAATGTATTTAGACATCTAGAAATATGTTAATATTCAATGTAATCGAAATAACATTCCAAGAAGCGAATTCGTAGATATACCCGTAACAAAGTAGGACTTCGGATATCATAGACATTACTTAGTTGTAGTACCACTAACTATGAATCAAACCATACAACCAAGTGACAGATTCCAAGTGAAATAGAATCAGTCAACAATTCAATGAATACACTATATTCCGTGATATTGTTAGTTGCACGACCGAGGAAAACGCCATGTAGACTGATTAACTCATTCGTAGGTGCATAGATTTCCCAAGCAACGGATGTTAAGTTATGAGAACTACAACTAGCACCATCGGTGAAGCCAATGTGGGGTAGCGAAGACACCGACATCTGGAAACCAAGAACAATGCAAGGTAAGCAACTGGGGGTCGAAACCAAATAATGAAAAATCACACACAAGTAGCACACAAAAGTATGATAGAGTAAAAATACAAGCACTCATGCAAATATAACCTAAGCATAGTACTTCTTCAAGTAAAGCCCATTTACGGGTTCACTCAAAGGAATTCCATCATAATCTACTAACTCATAGGCTCCCTTCTCCAACACTCATTTGACGATATAAGGGTTGTGCCACATAGCCTCAAATTTTTCGGCCCCTAGTAAATCACGAGCTTGTTCATAGAGGAGAACTAGATCACCTTCGGAGAAAACACGTGGCTTGACATGTTTGTCGTATTGGGATTTTACACGTTTATTCTAGGTTTCAATAACCAGGGTGGCATCACAACTGGTTTCGTCTAATTGCATCAGATACAATAGACATTCTTCCTCGGTGGAGGTGTTTTAGAGACGTTCAACGGCTAGCTTCAAATATGTGATCCCACATTCAATCGACAAGACAACTTCGATACCATACACCAACTGAAAAGGCATAAATCCTATGGAAGAATTCACGGATGTCTAATAGGCCCATAATGCTAAAAACAACATCATGTGCCAACTTGTCTTGTGAATTCCTATTATCCGTCAAATCATAGTGATAAGAACCTTTTTTATTGCTTCAACTTGGCCATTGGCTTGTGGATAGTAGGGGGTTGAGTTTTCATGCCAAAGACCCAACTTTTTGGTAATCTCGGACATCATGAAATTTCAAAAATGGATACCATGATCAGTGACGATAGCTTGCAGGATTCCAAATCGCATGATGATATGATTGAATATGAAGAGGGTTGTAGTTTTTTTGGTATTATAGAATGTAGGCATCACCTCGGCCCATTTCGTGAAATAATCCACGGCTATGATGATGTATCCATGTCCCCCGAAAGAGTGAGGGTTACATGTCATGAAATCAATACCCCATTTTGTGAAAGGTCCAATGGAAACTACAGGGTGTAAAGGAGTGAGAAGAGATCTTATTTTGTTATTGTACATTTGACAAGCATGAAACTTCTGGATGATAGTTATACAGTCTTTAAACAAAGAAGGCCAGAAGTACCCTGCTCGTAAGATATTTTGGGTAGTGGCATACCCAGACATATGACCACCACATGCTCCAGAGTGGAAATCATTCAAATCTTTCTCAGCCTCATCGAAGGTGAGACAACATCGGAAAATAGAGTCAACACCCAATGATAGAGAGTGTCACCGAGAATTATGTATTAACGAGGTTGATATCGTATGCGACGACGGTCTGTACTAGAGAGGGTGGGCCGAAAAGTTTGAGTCTGGAGATAAAGGATAATATATCCATACCAAGCATCATCAGAATTGATCAGAAAAAGGGATTCATCAGGTAAGGAATACTCTGCCACATTTTTTGTCCAAGCGAAGGGAAGGTTACATATCAATTCGAAAAATACCAAAGATTTCTTAGAATTAGCGCGTTCAAACTCTAAGTCAAACTCCTGGAGAATTACTATCCATTTGGAGTACTTGCCCCCTAGCAATTGGAGTGTAAGGATATGTTGCATAGGGTTACAATAAAAAATAATAGTGGTGTTGCGTAGTAGGATATAGCGACGAAAACGTTGGATAGCTTGAACAACTGCAAAAGCCAGTTTTTCCACATGTAGGTATTTGGCCTTGGTAGTCGTGATACTCCGACTCAAATAATAAATTACATGTTCGTCATGTGAATCATCCTCTTGGACTAAAACCATGGAAATGGTAGAGTCCGAAGTGGCGAGGTAGAGGAAATAGTCTCGACTATAATTTGGTGGGAAAAGAAGTGGTGTTCGTGTTAGGGAAATTTTCAAAGCTTCGAAGGATTTGTTGGCAGTCTCATCCCATATGAATTCGTAACCCTTCTTCAACAGTTGAGTAAATCCTAACATTAACTCGGCGTAGTTTGGAATGAATCAACGCAAAAAGTTTTCCTTCCCTTGCAAAATTTGGAGTTGGCGTAGTGTATAAGGAGGAGGTAGATTAAGGATGGCCTCAACCTTCAAAGGATCCACCCTAATTCCATGAAGTGACACAATAAAACCTAGAAGTTGGTTGGACTCCACACAAAAAACACATTTGTGTGGGTTTAAACATATACGATAGTAACGAAAGCAAAGAAAAATGGCTCGAAGATGAGTCAGGTGATATTGGTGGCGCGTGGAATGGGCTGGTAGATCATCGAGATATGGTTGTATGATGTGATTGATATCATGAAAATCATAATACATGGCACGTTGAAAAGTCTCACCTTCTTCAAACTGAAAGGTATTTTCAGGTAGGCGAAGGTACCCCAAGGACAAATAAAAGCATTTTTGTGTTGATCCACTGGTAAAATGTTAATCTGATTATAGTCGGAGAAACCATCCATTAAAGAGAATATTTCTCTCTCGGCGCAATCATCGACGATCTGGTCAACGAAGGGGGTTGTAAAGTTGTCCTTGGGACAAGATTTATTAATGTCCCTATAATCGACGCATACATGAATCGTGCCTTGTTTTTTATTAACTGGAACTAGTTTGGATACCCAATTAGTTAAAGCCACAACATAGATAAAGGCAACCTTGAGAATATTTTCAACTTCGAGTTTGATAGTGGCGGATTTATGGGGGTGGACTAGGTGAATTCTCTGTTGAACAGGTTTAGCGTGCGGATAGGTATTAATTTCATGTACAACAATATCGGGGTCAATACCCGACATCTCTTCGTATCTCCAAGCAAAAACGTCACGAAAATCTTGAAAAATAGTTTTATAAGTGACGACTTCATTATCGGAACAAGCAGCTCTGATGTGAACATTTTCAACAACTCCAGGTTTAATGGATATGTCAAGAGGAATGGTGGGTGAAATGTTACTCAGGTTCCCTTCATATAAGACATCGTGTGTGGACTCGGGAACAAAAGAAATGACAACAACGGTCGACGGAGTTGAAATCCTTTGGTAACTCTATAAGGTGTGTTGTTCTAGGAAGAGAATGGAACGATGATGTCCATCATCCCAAGAGGTGTCTTCTATAGACATAACAGACATTATCATCTCTTCGGTAGGAAAAATCACATGAAATGGATCGGGAGATGAATCACAAAGAGAGGGAGTGGAAGGGGTTGTTGATTGAATGGTTTGATAATATGGCTCAACCAAACTTAAAGGAATTTGCTTGCCATAGTGGAGATAATCATCAGGGTCAGGTACTATCCATGGGTCTTGAGATGCAGGGGTTTCGTGAATAGAGGTGGAATTCATGTTGATTGAGGTGACAGAAGGAGGTGGAATATCGGGTGGTGGTATTGGGAATGTACCCATCAAAGTTGAATCCTTTAGTAGACCCACACTGACATTCTCATACCCAGGAGGTGTCTTCAAAATAAAGGGTATGTTGCTAGTATGGGAATCAGAGTTGAAAAATGCCAGCTGGTCTACAGTAATGAATTTTCCCTAGTGTGGGAAACGTACTACATGGAAAAGGGTAGACACAACTGCACACATAGAATCAATCCATCTATGGCCAAGTAAGATGTTATAATCGAGAGGTGCATCAAAGACATCAACTTCGACATTGACCAATTTGCCTTCCAACATAATAGACAAAGAGGGAAGTACATCGTAGGGTTTAAAGCTAGAGCCATTGAAGGCCTTAAGTTTGTTGTGTGATTTAGTGAGGGGAGGATATCCAATGGCTTTCCAATAGGCAACAGACATTATGCATGTTGAGGCACCCTCGTCAATAACGGTTCTACAGATATTCTTGTTCTCGACAACAACTTGGATCTGAAATGCTAGTTGAGGGGATAGCCTTGGAATGTGATCTTCCAGGTCAAAGATTATCAAATTCGTATCCATAGGATCAATTCCACCAATAGCCTTTAACAGTACCTTTCGTTGAGTGGGAAAACTTTGAAGTACTTCGAGAGATGACATCGCAGAGAGTACTTGCACAAGATATTCTACAATACTGTAGTTCTGAGCAGCAAGCGCATGAGGATTAAAGGAAGACTTTCGAACAACTCCCTTTGGAGGAGGGCGAAGAACTGTATTGAGACCCAGTTGTTCGAGATGAAGAGGATCATTGGGAGGTGAAGTTGAGGGAGACGGTTGAAGCAATGAAGGTGGTATATTGTCAACTTTATCCTTTGAGGGAGAGTAATCTTTGGCCCGAGTAGTAAGTGCAACGTCATTCGTTTTTTAATCACCAGTACACATAAGGACATAGGAAGTGGTGGAAGGAGAGGGTTGATCATGAATGACCGATTGGGCCTGCTATTCAGAAGGGAAAGGTTGGGACAAAACGAAAGGTGTGAGAGGATTTGTGGTCCCTTGAAGGAACTTAGTGACCTTGACAGGTCTAGGACAATATTTCGTGTAGTGATCATCACCACAGATAAGGTAAGGATATTGAGGTTTGTGCTTATCCTTATCATCAGCAGGTTGCATTTTGGCTTTATTGGATTGCGAATTATTATTTTTATCCTCCTTATTCTTACCCTTTCCTTTTATAGATTTATTTTTGTCGGCAGGGGTAGATTGAACAGATTTAACCTCACAATTTTTGTTGGTGGAAGGAGCAGGAGTCGGAGCACTTTGAACATTAGAAGAAATAGATTTGAGATTGGTGTGAGAGGCTTGCGCAGGTTGAGGTTGAGCATGTAAGGTGCCAATCACACCATCATCCGCATGAGAAGTAGCACGGGTAGTTGAGGTAGTGATGGTAGAAGGAGAAGGACAAGGAGAATTAGAGAGCAAGTCGTAAAGAGTGTTTGTTTATGAATAAATGAGATCTAGGTACTGAGCACGACTGATCGCCTGCTCTTCAGTGACAACTCCACCCATGGCAATGTCATGAGAGATTTTATTCACGAATGATTTGGTGAACCATTCTGCTAATAACTAATCAGGAAGGTCGAGTTTGATTAAACATCGTCTTCTTCGCCACTCACGGATGTGATCGGATGTTAGGGTCCTAACCCGCAAATAGATAGAACAATATATTTGGATGTAATAAAGGTCAATATTAATAAAGCCTTGCATTAAAATAGAATAAGTCGAATGTAAGAATACCTAATAGAAGCTTTCGCTTCTAGAAGGATCTTCCTCTAGATTCTTCTTTTGATAGACATATTTAGTATAAATAGGAGTCGAGGATATGAGAACCCTATCTTGGATATTATTGTAATAGAGATCTTCTCAACTGGAGGTTTCCCCCTCGAAGAGGCTCGTGAACATTGCTCTCAAAATCAAAGTGTTATTCTGTTGTTATTGTTATATAATTTCAGTGTTATTATGGTGATTGTTTTGGTTATATTGTTGTTATTCTACCATTTCTAGCATTTTATTTATGTTCTGCATACTTTTTATATCTGGTATATTACAAGTGGTATCAGAGCACTTTCCTCAACAGAAATTGTGGGTTAAATTTTTTTCAAGGTAGAGACGTATTCTGGTGTCTTTAATCCACAGAGATCTATCGTTACGCACATAAACCCATGGTTGAGGGATTCATACATGTAGGAAATACAATTGGTACTTAAGTGCACATTTGTTGGCCACCCTTGTAACCCCATTTGGTACCCCTTCGAGTGGTAGCGCATCAGACAACACCTGTGTACGGATCGGCCTAGATTTCCTTTATCCCTCTTTAGATAAACCGATCAGTCGCCTGAGTGTTATAGTGCCACTGAGAAAAACACTCGGGAAGATACTCTCTAGTACCTAGGTAGTCAGGTAATATGGCTAAGGGCATAGTCTAGCCTCTTTAGTTAGTGCCCTGAGATATTGGGTCAAGTACTACTGTTGGACCCCGCACGTATATCAGAGAACTATAGCACAGGGCAAACCCTTGTCTGTAGAACCCTTGAATACCTAACCCTGGGGGACAGAAACATAAAAAAATTAAAACATACAAGATCTATTTCCGCTCAACTTTGTTCGGGTTTCCAAATCACTATACGTTTCTTGCTAGTTAAGCATTTGGGCATTTCATCACTATGGTATTCTTCAGACTGGAGTATAACTCCGTAGGTGTAAAAAAAAAAAAAAACTGGAAATTTTTTCAGCATTATTTGAGACATATTCCATTAGATTCATCTCTTTTCCCTTATCATAGTCATACATATCATTTTTTCAGAAAATATTTTGACCCCACCTGGCCCATTTCGGTTCCCTCATCATCATGGCCCATACCCATAGCCAAGAATTGGAAGCTCGCTTCAATACCTTGCAATCTAATCTCACCGAGACCCAACAAGAAGTGAAACAACTTAGTGCCAATGTTGTCACCATCAGTACAACTATGCAGTCCTCAATGGAGGAAATCAAGTAAGACCTAACCACCTAGCTTGAATCTTTCTTTTAGACACTCTACACCAAGCTGCATATCCCTACAGATAACCCTTTATCTGACCCACCTCCACATACTGAAGCTGCAACCTCCTCTCATTCGCATAAATTTCAGCACCATCACTTTCAATGTGACCTATGACTTCCACGGGTGGATGTGACCAAATTTGATGGCTCGCATCCCACTGGTTGGGTAACCCAAATGGAGCATTATTTCTCTTTATACGGCATTACAGATGACCTGGCCAAACTCCAGTATGGTGTTCTCCATCTAGATCAAGAATGTTGGCAATGGTGGCAATGGAGAAAAACTTCCCGTCAAGGGTATATTGTTTGGACACACTTTGTGGTAGAGATTTATGAACGCTTTGACACTGACACCAACCATTTGGGTCGTTTGACAAAGTTGAAACAATCAGGAATAGTGGAAGACTTTATAGCTACTTTTGAGCACATGGATTTTCGGACAGAGGGCATGTCTAATGCCTTTTTCCGAGAGTGTTTTATCAGTGGCCTCAAGGATGAGATTCGGTCCCATGTCCTCATGGTTCAGCCTTAGAGTTGGGTGGAAGCGACCAAAAGAGATAAATAATTAGAACAGGTTGTATCTTCTCAAAACTGGAAACCCTCCTTTATCCCTCGCACTAAACCAGTGAATCCCACTACTCCCTCCGCTCCACTAAAAATCAAAAAATTAACCAAGGCTAAAATGGATGAATGCCAACTCAAAGGCCTTTGTTATAATTGTGATGACAAATATTTCCCGGGCCACAAGTGTAAGGAAAAAAATATTTTTATGGTCATCTCGAAGGATATTTTGGAAGAGGAGATTGAAACTCCCCTTGTGTCTGAGTCACTTGAAACCACTGACATCACCCCTCCCTCAGACCCTCCCAAAGTCAAACTGGTAATTTCCCTAAATGCTCTCACTGGCTTCTCTGCTCCCCAAACCCTCAAGCTAATCGGTTACATCAAGCATAGGAAGGTCATCAATCTAGTTGATAGTGGAAGCACCCATAATTTTATTCATCGCCGCATTGCCCAAGAAAATCATTTCCACATCTATGCAGTCAATAATTTCCAAATCATGATTACCAATGGTGGCTCCATGAAATGTGGGGGCATTGTGAAAATGTGTGTCTCCAAATTGGTGACTACCACCTGAAATCTCATATGTTTTCTATTGACATGGGAAGTTGTGACATTGTGTTGGGTGTAGACAGGCTAAGGACTTTGGGTCCCATTCTCATGGATTTTAAGGAATTAACCATGCAATTTGACCATGAGGACCAACAATATAAGTTCCAAGAAATCACCGCCGGTTCACCTGATTAGTTCCCATCGCATGGAAAAGCTGCTAAAAAAAGGTCATTCTGGTGTTATTTCCCAACTCCATGCCATACAAGCAACAAAGACACCCTCGGTGCCGCAAGACCTCCAATCCATCCTTTCTAAACATCAAGTGGTATTTTCCACTCCCCAGGGACTCCCTCCTTCCTGTGGTGTTCATGATCATTCAATTCCCCTTGTTCTAGGAAGCCTTCCTCCCAATATTCGTCTGTATCGTCACCCCTTTTCCCAAAAAAATGAACTTGAGAAAATGGTTCAAGAACTCCTTAACACAGGTGTTATCTGCCCTAGTACGAGCCCCTACTCTTCTCTGATGGTCATGGTCCTGAAGAAAGAAGGTTCTTGGCGAATGGGTCCTGACTTTCGGGCCCTCAACAAACTTACCATTAAAGACAAATTTTCCATTCCTATCATTGATGACCTCTTGGATGAATTGAGTGGTGCCCAATTCTTTACTAAACTTGATCTTCGTTCTGGCTACCACCAGATACGTATGAAAGAGGCAAACATTCCCAATACTGTCTTTAGAACTCATGAGGGCCACTATGAGTTTTTTATCATGCCCTTTGGCTTGTGTAATGCCCCCCTCCACCTTCCAAAACCTCATGAATCATGTCTTTCGTCCTTTTCTCCGTCATTTTTTCTTAGTTTTCTTTGATGATATCCTCATCTATAGAAAAAATTGGGCAGACCATCTTGCTTATGTGAATTGAGTTCTCCATCTACTCTCTCAACACCAACTTTTTCTAAAATAGTCTAAATGTGCTTTTGGTGCCTCATAAGTCGAGTACTTGGGTCATCCGGTTGGCAAGGACGACGTCAGGGTGGATCCTAAAAACATTGAAGCTATGCAAGACTGGCCTCACCCAAAGACTCTCAAAAGATTGCTTGGATTTCTGGGCTTAACAAGTTATTATCACAATTTTGTTACGAATTATGGAAAGATTGCAACACTTCTCACTGCACTCCTAAAAAAGAAATCTTTCACTTGGACTCCAGCAGTTGTTCAAGCTTTTCAAACCTTGAAGATGGCCATGTGCACCACTCTACTCCTATCCCTTCCTGATTTCAAAAAGACCTGTGTCTTGGAATGTGATTCTTCAGGGAAAGGAATTGATGATGTCCTTATGCAAGAGGGTCGACCGTTGGCCTTTACCAACAAGCAACTATCTGAAAGAAATCTGGGTAAATCAATCTATGAAAAGGAAAAGTTGGATATTTTGAATGTCGTTGATCTGTGACACCCTTATCTATTGGGGAAACGCTTCCAAATTAATACAAACCATCAAATCCTCAAGTATTTTCTAGAACAACGCATTTCCTCCCCAGAGAAAAAACAATGGGTGACTAAGCTCTTTGGATATGATTATGAGATCATTTACAAGAAAGGAAAAGACAATGTGTTTGCGGATGCACTTTCTAGAAAATATGAAGATGACAGATCCCTTTTTTCTCTTTCCTTCATTGTACCAGAGTGGCTCCAAGCCATTCACCGGGAATGGATACACGATCCCAAAAGTTCGCATCTGATCCAACAATTGCAATCCAATGCTTCAGCTTTCCCAGGGTACTCTTGGCTCCATGATGAGCTTCGATACAAAGGCCATTTGTATTTAAGTAAAAAATCAAATTAAATTCATGGTACTTTCTGAGCTTCATGCTACACCCACAGTTGGGCAATCCAGGTTTACCAAAACTTATGACAGGGTCAAACGTTCTTTTTTCTGGGATGGTATGAAACAAGACATTCATAATTTTTTCATTTAATGTGATGTGTGTCAACTCAACAAGGGAGAAACAACCAAATCTTCGGGCACACTACAACCGCTTCTGATTCCACCTGCTATTTGGAGGGATATCTCTATGGATTTTATTACAGGCTTACCCAAATCACGAAATAAATCAGTCATCATGGTGGTTGTTGATCACCTTTCCAAGTATGCTCATTTATGTGCTCTTCAACACCCATTTACAGCATCCACGATGGCTCAACTTTTCATGGATCACATCTTCAAGCTTCATGGCATGCAGCATTCTATTCTTTCTAATCACGACCCAAATTTCACCAACAATTTTTGGAAAGAACTGTTCAAGCTACAAGGCACCCAATTGCATCTCAGCACAACTCATCATCCCCAGAATGATGGTCAAATGGAAGTT
>SNQJ01S0167543.1:0-20872 GCA_010110895.2 Picea sitchensis
TGGAGATGAAGTTTGGCTTTACATTAGTAAGGAGAGGCTTAAAGGAGAAGGTAAAAAATTGAAACCAATTCGATATGGTCCTTTCAAGATTATCGATAAGATTGGTAACAATGCCTTTCGTTTAGATTTGACTCCTTATATGCAATTGTATGCAATTGTTAATGTTGAGAATTTGAAATTGTATGAGTTTCCTTTGATTGATGATCAAGGAGAGCATGTTCAGATTCCTTCTATAGATGATTTTTCCCCAGAATATCTTACAGAACTGCATGAAGACACTATCCTTGATAGGAGAATGCGAACTTCAAAAGGAGGAAATGTGGAGTATCTTCGAGCTGGTCTTAAAGGTACAAATCCAAGAAAATCCAAGTGGATTGAGGTTGGAAAGGTGAGGGAGCTATACCCTCATCTTCAGATAGATTGAAAATAGTCTTTTGGAGGTCCAAAAGCTTTCCAATGGGGAGGTGTGATCCAGGGTATCAAATTTTGCTCAAAATTCAAAGTGCTCGAAATCACTTCAAATAAAACGGGAGTGTAGGCCTCATCATTACGAACCCAACACAACTTGTTTGGGTTCATACGGACATCGGGAGAGAGAGAGATATCGCGTTCTGTTCAAAATGACAAATAGGCAAAAAAGCGGTGTTGACTGTATAGTCCGTACAGTCTGTACGAACATTGATGTGGTAGGTAGTACGACACATGGCAGGCCGTACGACATGTGGCAGGAATTTATTTGAACAATTGACATGTGACATGGCATGTTTGAAACGAATGGAATGGTGACATGTGGCCCAATCAATGGCCTCCACGTGTCACACACATCTTGGTTTAAAATTTATGCATTCAGTAGGACTCGAACCCGTGACCTCCGGGCAGGGGAAGAGACTTGGGAAGGGCCGCCGACTGGTGCGCCACCACATTTGCCTTGTAATATAAACGACACACATTATATTATGTTGATATGTATTATATGGTGGGCGTGGACTGGGCCGAGGCATAGCCTCGGCCCCCGATCCCACGTATATACAATGTGACCACATTACTATATGCACGCTCTATTGTATAGCCCTTTCATTTGAGTCGTTAATCACATGGTATACGATGTGACCACGAGCACGCCTATGTTTATAACCATTTGAACTTTGGCCCTTTATTTATATTCGCGTGGTCGTATGGCGCTTTACATGCCCACGGGCCTTAGACGGTTACGTAACCGTGTGACAGTTTGTATCGGTCATGCGGTTGCACCTGGTGCTAAGTTTTTACTCTTAAATATGTGTGTGGGCTAGGTTGAGTGAGCAAGGGTGCATTTTGTAGATGCAGAGAAAGCAAGTTTGAAGGGGCGACTTCCAGGAAGCCTATCTTCTTCAATTTTTGGCCAAATGAGGTGTCAAAAAAGCCCAACTAGGTGTTTTTAGACATTCTGAAGCCATTGGATCAGTCTATTTGGAATTTTGAGCATTGTAAAGCACATTTTTGAGCACTTTGAGAAAATAATACAAATGATCCATTGGAAGCTAGATCAGGAGATGTAGCCCAAGAGAGGGGTGAACTCCTTTATCATTTCCTGTGTTATGTGTTTTATGTTCACTGTTTTTTCTGCTGTTTATATGCATCTTGAATGAGTAAATCCTATTAAATTTGTGTTGCAAAGTTGATCCATTTGCATTTTAACACTTAAAATTTAACTTGCAAATATTTTCAAGAATACAAGTCTTCTTCATTTTTAGATCAATAGGAGCTTTGGTGATATAACTATAGTGCTCTTTTCCTCTCCTCTTTAAATTATCCTTTGACCACCTATTCATTGGGTTAATTGAGTTGCTAGTCCAACTAATTCAAATCAAACTCTTACTCATAATTGCAATAATTCTAAGTTTGACATCAATGGCAATAATGTCCATTCACTCTGTGCAATCTGGCCAACAAAGTCCCCCTTTGACATTGATGGAAAGCTTAAACTTATTCTCCCCCTTTTTTCATCGATGGAAAAGGATCATTCATACTCCCCCTGTCATAAATACCAAGAAATACCAAGAAAATATCACCTGTATAACAGCTGAAACAACACCAACTTCCCCTATCAAAAAGGCATGAATATGTGCAAACTGTAACAAACCAGGAAAAAGTATTATAGAGGGGCCAAAAGTCTAATAACATAGATGAAATATGCACCATGAGAACCTACAATCCTGAGTATAATGAAAGAGAAAGATAATTATAGAAGGCAGACCCCCAACTGATCCCTGAGATTTTCAAATTGGATTTTAGGTAAGGGATTAGTAAAGATATCAGTAATCGGATTTTTTGTACAAACATATTCCATCTTAATGATATTACTTAACACCTTCTATTGGAGAAAATGAAATTTAATAGGAATATGTTTCATTTTGGAATGCATAACTGGGTTTTTAGAGATACTAATGGCACCAATATTGTCACAGAAGATAGGAATGGGAGCATCATAATGAATGTGTATTTCTGATAACATTTGTTTCATACAAAGAACCTAAGTGCAACAATTTGTAGCTGCAATGTATTCTGCCTCAGTAGTAGAAATGGAAACTGTTGATTGTTTCTTGCTAGACCAACTCACCAGACATCCTCCAAGATAGAATGTTTCTCCACTAGTACTCTTCCTTTCATCAACACAACCTTCCCAATCAACATCAGTGAAAGCATACAAATCAAGTTGATTACCTTTAGGATACCATAAACCAAACTCTGTTGTGCTCTTAAGATATCTGAGAATCCTTTTAACTACAAGTAAATGAAAAGCTTTAGGAGAGGCATGAAACCTAGCAACTTGACAAACTGCATGCATAACATCGAGCCTTGTAGTTGTAACATATAGAAGACTGCCAATCATAGATCTGTACATTGTTTGCTCAACATTTTTAGAATCATCATTTTGACTTAACTTACATCCAATAACCATGGGAGTGCCAACTAGTTTACAATCCTGCATTTGAAATTTCTTAAGCATTTCATTGATATATTTAGTTTGAGAAATGAAAATACCTTTATCATATTGAATGATTTGAAGACCTAAGAAAATTTCATTTCACCAAGCATGGACATCTCAAACTCATTCTGCATACTTTCAACAAATTGTTGGCTAAGTTGATCATTATCACTGCCAAAAATAATATCATCTACATAAATCTCAACAATGACCAAGCTATATTGTTCTTCTTTAATATAAAAATTATTGTTAGTGTTGCCTTTTATGTATCCTTGTTGCCTTAAGTATTTATGAAGCCTGGAATACCAAGCTCTTGGAGCTTGCTTTAGCCCATACGAAGCCTTTTTCAACCCGTAAACATGATTTTTTTCTTCTTTCACCTGAAACCCATTTGGTTGTTCCATGTATACTTCTTCCTCTAATTCACCATTTAAAAATGCAGATTTTACATCCATTTGATAAAATTTAATGTGCTTGGAACTAGCATAAGCCAAAATCAGCCTAATGTATTCCATTCTTGCAATAGGAGAAAACATTTCTCCATAATCTATGCCTTCTACCTGTGCATACCCTTTACAAACCAGTCCATCTTTATTTCTAGTCACCTTACCTGCTTCATCCAACTTATTTCTAAAGACCCATTTATCCCCAATAACATTCTTATTTAAAGGTCTAGGAACCAATTCCCATGTCTCATTCTTTTCTATTTGACTAATCTCTTCTTTCATTGCTTTCATCCAATATTCATCATTTATTTCTTCTTCAACATTCTTGGGCTCAAACATAGAGAGTAATGATACATGTTCATGATTTGAACTAGATTATTTCCTTTTGCTTCTAGTTTCAACATCTACATTTATATCACCAATGATTTTCTCTTTAGGATGATTTCTTTGTACCCTTTTTTTTGGAGTCTTAGATGGAGTTGACCCCTACACCAAAGTAGGAATCAGATTTTCATTGTTAGCTGATTCAATTTACTCTATATCACTTGATTATTCTTCCATTTTTAGTTTTTCATATATTTCATATGTCTGATGATCTTTCTATTCAATTTTGGATTTTAAAAATGAAGATTCATCAAATTTAACATATATGGCTTCAACAAATTTCTTCAATCTGAAATTGTAGCACTTATAATCTTTTATTGAGCATGAATATCCAACTAAAATACCTTCATCAATTCTAGAATCCAACTTTCCCATATTTTTATCAACTTTCATTATGTAACACTTACTACCAAAGATTCTAAAGTGTTTTACACTTGCTTGCCTACCTTTCCATAACTGATAAGGTGTTTTGTCATAGTTATTTCTCAACAAGATTATATTCATAATATGAACAACAGTATGGACAACTTGAGGCCAAAGTATCTTACTCAGTTTAGATTCATTTAGAATTGTTCTTGCCATCTCCATAACAGTCCTATTTTTCCTTTCAACAACACCATTTTTTTTAGGTGTTTTAGTAACAAAAAAATGTCTTTTGATACCATTATCATCACAATACTTATTGAATTCTTTAGAAACAAACTCTCCCCCATTGTATGATCTTAATCATTTAATTTTCATGTCAATTTCATTTTCAGTCAACTCTTTGAAAATTTGAAAACAATTGAATGTTTCACACTTCTTTTTCAACAAAATCATCCAAGTCATCCGAGTAAAGTCATCTACAAATAACATAAAATATGTTTCACCATTTAATCCTATTGTCCTCATAGGTCCACAAACATCAACATGTACTATTTCCAAAGGTTTTGTTGTAGAATGTTCTTTGGTCTTAAACTTAACTCTAGTTTGTTTACCATGTTGACATTGTTTGCAAATAGAACTGGTAAGATTTTTCATGACAAGTAAATCTCTTATTGCTTCCTTTTTGTTTAACTGAATCACATTTTCAAAGTTAATATGCCCAAGATAACAATTTTCTTTTTTCTCATCTAGTATGTAAATGTTGTTCAGTGTTCATGTAGTTGTTCCAACTAACCGATTTGTTTTGACATCTCTGATTTGACAATTTCTAGAATCAAAAATCATATAATTCCCTTTATCAC
Source organism: Picea sitchensis (assembly GCA_010110895.2). Lineage (NCBI taxonomy): Eukaryota > Viridiplantae > Streptophyta > Pinopsida > Pinales > Pinaceae > Picea > Picea sitchensis. Next base: position 5,025 of record SNQJ01S0167543.1, read on the forward strand.
AAGTTTGACTTACACTCAATAAATTGTGTTCGATATCCTCAACCAGCAAAACATTTTCAGCCATAATATTTTTGTGATTCAGACACATAGTACCTCTTCCGATTATCCTCGCTGATTGTTCATTACCAAAAGTAATTAAATACCTTCTTTTCCTTCAGCCAATGTAACACAATTTTGTTTTCTCCTTGTCATATGTTTTGAACATACGCTATCCACACACCATTTTACTTTATGATCAGCTTGTAAATCTACAGTGCATTTTCCAAATTCTAAATGGTCACTTTTGTTTTTCCAACATCTAGCTTTCAGATTAGTGTAATTAGGTTCAGCAGATTTGTGAAAGTTCATTGGATAGTTTCTTGACACATGTCCAAAATTATTACACCTATGACATTCACCCTCAAACCTTAAAACATCAAATCTGTTATAGGAATTGTTCACACTTTTCAGAATGGTTTTATCATGCCTTCTTCCATAATCAAACCTAGATTTTTCATGACTGTTATGTGCAATTATGTTTCTTGAAAATGAATTACAAAAAGCATATTTATGTCCATACTTGTAACAAAAGAAAAAATAGCCATAAAACATGTTCCAGTACCTGTCATAGCTTCTTCCATGTACTGTTGAAGTCTGATTTCCTTATTACTTTACTGATTCCATCTGCTTGCTAGTGTTTTCCACATTTGTATGTCTTGTACCTAATTTTTCAAAACTTGTACTAGTACTTGCATTAGTAACCTTAGATTTATAACCAATTCCAGTTTTGTCATTTGTTGGTCTTTGATTACTAATAATTTGTTTCAAAATCTTTGAGCTATCATCCATGTTATTTTCTTGTACCTTCTTTCTCAATGAAACAACTTCAAGTTTCAGACCTTCATTTTCCTTATCTTTTTCTACAAGCAAATTCTTTAGTGCTTCCTCAGTTACTCTAGCTTCTTATGTTTTGATCTTTAAATCAATTATCATAGTTTCAGTTCTTTCTATCAACTTGTTAGATTTTTGTATATCATTTTCAAGATTCTTAACTTCTTCTTTGAAATTTTTACATTCTCTTCTTACCTTTCTAAGTTCAGTCAAATCACTTACAAAAGAGGCTTCCAAATCAAATTCACCTTCTTCTTCTTTACTAAATTTATCATTCTGATTTTCTATAGCCACAAAAAGTCTTATATTTGAGCTAACATCACTTTCATCTGATTCTAAAGAGTCGCTATCATCTTTAATAAATAGACTTTTCTTTTTATATGAGTTTCTTTGAAAAGACTTTTTATACTTGTTCTTGTATTCTTTACTCTTTCTATGATTTCTTATTCACCATCAGAATTCTTATTGAAAGGACACTTGGAAGAAAAATGTCCTATTCTACCACAACCAAAATTTTAAGAGGAATCTTACCTTTGTATTTGCCAGTACCCTTTTTCAATTTTTTGACAAAATTAGCTTCTTCTGTATCCTCTTCTCAATCCTCATAATGGTTGGTTTCTGCTTCAACCTTTTTCTTGTCCTTCTTTGCTACCTTGAAATTTTGTTCTTTCCAGGAAGAATTCTCACCAGAGGCCCTCATTTCATATGCTATTAGTATCCCATGTAGTTCATCCATTTCTAAAGTAGCAAGATCAGTTCTTTCTTCTAAAGCAGATATTTTTTATTCAAATCTTATAGGTAGAGATGTAAGTACCTTTTGTACAATATAAGCATTTTTAACTTTTTATCCTAGACCTCTCATGGTATTAACTACTTCATCAATACGAAGGAAATAAGTTGTTATATCTTCAGATTCTTCCATTTTTAAACTTTCAAATTGACTCATGTATGACTGTAACTTAGCATTCTTCACCTTAGTATCTCCTTCATAAAAAAAATTCAGTTTGTCCCATAATTCTTTTGCTGACACACAGTGCATAACCTTAATAAATTTTGACCCTGCTAAACCTCCAAGTATTGCATACATAACCTTGGAATTGCTTTCATAAATTTTCTTACCTGCAACATCTATTGGAATGGTTCTTGGAACAATATATTCATTTAGCATGACTTGCCAAACATCTACTCGTTGAGCTTGCAAAAAAAATTCATCCTGATACTCCAAAAGGCATAGTTATGTCCATCAAATAGAGGTAATCCATGTTTTGTAAATTCAGATTTCTTATCTATCATAAAAGACCAAACTTCTAGTGATTAAACTGAGTTCTGAAGTAACTAGCTCTAATACCAACTATTGGACAAGTTGAGCAACTGAGGGGGGGGGGGCGGTGAATCAGTTACATACAGACTTTTTACTTTTATCTCTTTAATACAGATTACTTCTTTAATGCATCTTAAAATGTAATAAATATTTTGTCTCAGTGAAAATGAATTAGTAACCATCAATCACATGAAATGAACAGAGACACAAAATATTTATGAGGAAACCCATAAAGGGAAAAACCTCTTCTTCTTCTTGTGGATGTAAAGAAAGCAAGATACTTGAGTTACATCAAATTTTGTCTGAGCAACTACTCAGATGAGGCTAATACCTCTTTATCTTCAACACCTACTCAAAGACATCTTCTACTATCTGAATGAAAACTTCAACTTCCAATGAGACTATTAGTCTCCCTAGGTCCTCTCTTCCTCACTTTAGTACTGGCTTCAACCTACTCTTCTTAAACTGTCAATATCCTTTAGTTAATTTATTTATGTGAAAAAAAACATGTAACCATCAATTCCATCTTTTCCAAACCTGTTATTGTTTTCAACCAACACACATCTTATTCAAATGCAACTCTGTTCATACTTTGTCAATGCCAAAACTGATGAACTCAATCTGTTCATGTTTACTCTGTTATAAACCTGGAAATCAAATATGTAGATAATCTTCATTGCAATAAATAATGATATCAATGTATATTTGAATTACAAAGATAGTATTGAACTATTTAATGTATATACCCTTGATGTAATTGCTCAATCAATCAAGTGTTTCATACCTCTATTCTAGATCTATATCGGAGTTTATTCACTGTAAAAACAACCATACGATCTACAACATCAGAGTGTACCTCTTCTTTGTGCATTTCTCATTTAAGGAGAAAATCAAACTATTAACCTCTGTGCATATATCTCTCAAAGAGAAATTCAACTTATTGATCTCTCTATGTTTATCTTTCAAGAAGACATTCGATTGTCGAATTCCAAAACTTCATTTCAATCGTTTCACTGCTGCATTTTTTCCTCTTTTAGTCCACTTCTACGTTTTTCCTCTTTCAATCCAGTTCTGTGTTTTTCACAATCAAGAAACCAATCGATAGGGTTAAAGAAAAACTTTCTAACTATCTCAAATACATTTACACCTGTGTTTTCCTCCCAACAAATGATCAACAGACTACTAGGAAAAAAAGCGTGAATCAACCTCTACGTTTTTTCTCTTAAAAAACCATCATCAAGTTCTTGAACAAACTATGTTCTCTCTGTGTTTATATTTCTCTTACCAAGATCATAAATTTCATCAGGAAGTGTTTACATTAGTTGTTGTAGTTGTCAACGTTAAATTTTATCTTACTTATCTGACAAACTTCCTTAACTTAGGAGCTTTGGTGATATAACTTATAGTGCACTTTTCCTTGCCTCTTTAACTAAGCCTTTGACCACCTATTCATTGGGTTAATTGATTTTATAGTCCAACTAATGAAAATAAAACTCTTACTCATAAATGAAATAATGAGAAGTTTGACATCAATGGAAATAATTCCCATTCACTCTGTGCAATCTAGCCAACATCTTTGACATGGGGAACAACTTTGAGGAGTGCAAAAGTAATCTTTTCTCTATTCTAAAAGTTATGGTAAAAAAAATACCCTTCTAGTAGATTCAACCACTTGTCTACAGTATTTGCATCTATATGACCTTCAAATATAGGAATATCGAAGTTGATTTGTACTTTGAAGGGGCGGTGCCTCCACTCGAGGAATATGTGTCACCGAAGGATTTGTGCAAAACTATCCATCATCTCGTTCATCTGTTGCATGAGATATTCCTCAGGAAATATTTCGAAAGGATACCCTGTCCTATCATCTTTCTTTTCTCCTTCTATAAGAGGTTGCTTGGGCGTGTGTTGGCCCTTGACCAATTTTTGAGGACCCTTGGTCATTTTTTACCATTTTGGGACTTCGAGAGGTTGTCAAAGGAGGAGCGCAAGTCGAAGTAGAGATCGCGGGATCTCGGCCCCTTTTTAGGGATTTTTGGGTTTTGGGCTTATGTAATGGGTATGTGGATGTCAGCCCATGGGTTTACCCATTCTTAGGCCTGTTTTGTAATGAATAAATAGAAGTCTAGGCGATGTAAGAAGTAGTGACTAGTCAGTGTGAGCCATTGTTGCTAAGTGAAAAAGTAGATATGTGTGATTTGGATTTGTGCGCACTCTGTGAGACTTGCAAGGATAAGTGCAAGTGACTATAAAAGACTATGTAAGGCTATGTGCCTAGATCTACTTGGGTAGGGAGGATCTGGAGAGGTGTGAATATATCCTGTCCTCTACAGAGTTGATTTAGAGGCTTTGTGCATGTAAGAAGATTGAAAGAAGATAATAACGAAGATGAAGAGTTGGTGGATGTAGCCCCAGTGAGGGGGTGAACCATGTATATCATGTGTTATGAATGCCTTGTGCTTTATGATTTGTTTCTTGTTTATGTGATTCGATGCTTAGTGTGTTGTTAGTTGATAGATGAATCTGATATGATAGATTAGTGTTGAATAATGTGAACAAATGCTAGATATGATCTATGTTGGTTTGCTTAGTGCTTGAATCCATTGGATCTATGTGAATGCTGCGCTGATATGTTGTTAGGGTTTAGCTGCACTGTGAACTAAGGTTGAATATTAACGAACTATTATTACTAAGTGCTCTGTTAAGGTGCTACAATCATAGATCTGTGTCCTAGCTAGGGTTGCAGACATCTAAGTCTTGCAACCACCCCTGCCTCTGCCTCGGGTGAGACTTCATCTACTTCGTAGGCGTTTCCAAAAGGGTCTGTAGTTAGGGTTTTGTTGGTGCGTTTTTGTAGCGTTGAACCCCGGGACAACCCTTGTGCCAAAAAATGGTTTGCTGCTAGGACTGAGACTGTGATTGTTGGGAACTGAGGAAGAAGAATCTCTATGTGAATATCTAACCTAAAACTATGATTTTTGGGAACTAAGAAAGAATAAGATATGTGTGAAGATCTGGCCTGAAACTGTGATTGCTGGGAACTAAGGAAGAAGAAGATTTGTGCAAAAATATGACCTGAAACTGTGAAAGCTCTATGCATAGATCTATTTCCCTGGTGCGTAGTACTCTACTTGTATTGTGAAGCTCTATGATAAGAAGAGAAGTTCAATCTGAAGAAAAGAGGTAATATCTTGAAGCTTTGTGCTCTGATAAAGATACAAATAGTGAATTTTTTTTATTAAAAAGGTAAGATAAGTAGAAATTCGTGTTTCAAAAATATGGATACGATAAGAATAGTGAAAGATATGTTATTCCTATGCATAGAAAGAATGTTTGGACTAACAAATGGATGCAGGATCCTAGAAAGTTTTTTTTGCAGGTTAGCTACCATGATCCTAGTGCGCAGTACAAGAAAGGATGGGGATCTTTTAAGAGAAAGAGAGGATTAAATCTCTGTTACAGTTGCAGAAGACCGAGACATATTGCTAAGGAATGCCCTGGTAGAAGACCCAACTGTCTTTGTTGTAAATCTATGGATCATGAAGTTTTGGATTGCCCTAGAATGATTTCTAAGGTTGAAAGAATGAATGTGAGACAAGAAAACCCTAAGGAAGGTCAAGAAACTAATATCATGGTAGAACCCCAAAAAGAATCAGAAACTGTACTATTGCAAATGAAATAAACCTTGAATGATCACAAAAACATCAACTTACTAGACATCTTCAAAGAAAAAGAATGCATAGAAACAAGAATAGGAGACTTCGACATTGACTGCATTCTGGATGAGGAAACAGAGGTGAATATCATGATAGAAAGAACTTGGGAAATTTTAGGAAAGCCTGTTATGATTCCTTTATTGGGAAGAATAGGATTGTTTAGAGGAAAGATGATAACCCTATGTGGAAGACTTACCCAGATATCTATGAGTGCTCATGGAACCTCGACAAAAGAATATTTTGAGGTTGTTAAATTTATTAAGAACAATTCCCTATTTTCTATGTTACTAGGAAAACCTTGGATCGAAAAGGATCAAGCCAGAAGAAAAGAAGAGGAATTCTTAGAGTAGAAGAAGAAATAATTAAAAGATTTCATGACTAGGAGTATCGCACATTTGATTGAAGAACAAGAGAACAGGTCGAAGTTATTCAGAACCAAAAACTTGGATGTCGAAGTTGAAAGGACACACGAGGAATTGAGACACCTATCTGTACAGGAGAGTAGATCACCTACACCAGACAGAGAAGAAATATTTCCCTTGAACCCTAGTAAAGACCATCAACAGTGCGAAGTTACTATGCCCAGAGAAGATTAGAATCAGAATGGAAAGAGGAATATCAAGACGAATATCACCGAGAAGAAGGGTAGAAAGATCAATAAGAGGAAATCAAAGATAGAAAAGTTATAGAAATTTCTAGAAGGAACTGCGTAGAAGGAAGGATTCCAAAATCTGAACTTCATCGGGATACCATTATAGCACAGCATGGCACTTTGCCATGGCGAAGAAATATGACCGTTGGAGGCATTATAACCATTATCCCAACGACCCGAACGGTTAGAATAATAGTTATGGCCAGAAAGCTCACCATTAGACCGTTGGGACTGCGTCGTAATGGACAGAACTGCATTAATGAAGGATTCTCGCCCGTTGGAAAGATTTGTTACCTAGTTGTCTACTTATTCCATCAATCCTTGCACCGAGAACACTTTTTCCACCCATGATTACTTGAGCTCATAGATTAGTTGATTTCACGCAGCAATCATCGAGCTATCGCCATCCATCCCATTGCATTAAGTAGTTTCTCTTCAACCCGAGATAGTCAGCCACAAGCGTGTATGTCTGAAGAACTTAGCACTATCGAAGAATATGTGAAGGAGATACTCATCGACCTCATGAATGAAAAGGTAATGTCTGTGGGTGTACAAGCTTCATCGACGATAGGAGTGCAAGCCTCCCCATCGAATGCTTGCGGATCCGGACCATCCCAAGTTGCCACTGAGAAAAGAACCAAGCATAGAGATGACTTGGCGAATGTGAAGTTATTACTATCCATCCTACACGAGTACATCCCACCCCTAGCCGGTGTAGTGAGTCGCGACAGTGTCCTGAGGGACTTCGACTACACCGTCATCACTATGTATCTGCCGAAGGGGATACACACAGTTAGACCACAACTAGAGAGGATTCCAACCTTGAAGATTAATGACTATAACCTGGGAGACCGTAAGAGCTATGGAATTCTCTCACCTCACAAATATCTGACCAAGATGAAGATAAAGAAGATGAAAATCATCCCTCATTTGTGGACCATGAACCCCGCGCAGTCCACCCTTTTGAATGTAATGAAGATTCCACATTTTGGAAGGCACCAAGAGGTTAACGCCTACATTAAGCTCCTGATGTCATTCTTCCATGGTGGTTATCTATGTTTGGATAGATGTATCACTATTGATCCAATGTTGATCCATAGGATCACCAAACTAACCATGCAGGGACTAGACCCACAAGACTTCTATCGAAGAAAAGATGCAGACCATGCCTTAGCACAGACAATTAAAGAAACATACTGCGATGTTGAGAAGGGGACGCGGGGCTATAAGGTAGCCTCCATCCAGAATGGCGCAGTTTTCCTAGCATGGAAATTAATTGTAGGAAATCTAGTAAGAAAGAATAGACCCATGCATGTTACAGGGTTTTTCGTTGACCTCGCTGGGAAATGCGTGGAAGGTCTACAAATGAACTGGGCGAAGTACCTAGTTAACCAACTCGAACTAGATTGTTGCAAAGCTCAGGATCAGGGCTATGAATTTCACTTTAGCTAGCTCCTGATCCTCATCACGTTTACTACTTAGGAGATGTCTAAAGGTGTGACCTTCCCTGAGATCGAGCCATTCGAGCCGCTCACTACAAAGTTCACCATGCTATGGTATTTGAGAAATATGGGAAAGAAGTGGAAGTCAAATGCAGTATTTCATACCTACTACCTACAGCGTAGGAGGGATATTGATTCCTTCCCTCATATGATGTCGAACACCCTGGACAGGTTCAGGCCTCTTATGAAGTTCCATGCAGATAGGCAATTTATTTGTATTACTGCCTGCACCGATGGATGCAAAGAATAAATTCAATAATACTTCAAGCTGACTAGAGAGGACCTGGAAGAAATCATTAAAGACTCACCTGCAGAACTCCTTATCCTTGCTGACCCCACAGAGTTGTTTGAACCGGACCAAATTGAAAACCCGGTGGTTAATGGTGAAGAGTATGATGACCCAAGCAGTAGCAGGAAGAAAAAGAAGCAAGATGTACAGGAAGTACACAACACATCAGAAGAGACCGCATCCGAGTCACCTAGCGGAGGAGGTGATGATGAAGTGAACAAAGAGGAAAAAGAACAAGAAGAAGATAAGCAAGGCGAAGTAACATCGCCATAGAACCTCCCTAATGACACCGATCCATCTAAGAAAAGGAAGGTTTCCCCCATTTAACCTTCATCGCAGAAGAAGTCCAAATACAATAAACGAAAGATGTAGAATGTACTCACGGTCAACGACTTTGAATTCATTATTTCAACTGTAGAAGATGCCTCATAAGAGATTTTTCAAAGAAATGAAGAAAAACAAGAAGCCATGTACGATAGAATTGAAGAAGAACTAAGAGGTGTACAACAATCCCTTTATTCGAGTCATGCAGTGTCCATTGCACCCCCACCCTCTAAAGAACTAGAGTTCGGAGATGAGCCTACTCAACTCCATAGACTGGATGATGTGACTGAAGCCCGCTTTCATCGAGCACAAGATGAGAAAGATCGGGCCATAGTGGCCCTGAAACAAGCACATGAGGAAGTTATAGAGCAACATAGGATTGCGCAACAAGAGAAGGACACTCTTCAAGCGAAGTTCGAAGAAGAGAGATCGCAGATCTAGTAGGAGAAAGAAAATCTACTCACGGAGAAGGTTGAAGTAAAAGGAGCAGTCAATAGATAAATTCTCTCTGTGACGGGCTTGGGGCATAAGGAGGAAGAACTAGTAGAACACCAAGTAGCACAGCTCATAGAAAACATCCAGCAGCTTCAACAAAGAATCACATATATGGAGCTAAGAATAGTGCCCAGTAATCTACAGTATGTGCGAGATCAAAGAGAAGCGACTACTTGAGGTGCAATTGAAAGAATCAGGGGCCTTGCCATGGAATGTAAACAATTGAGTGATCGCAGTGCCTAAACTTATGAGTGACTCACTGAGGATCTTGAATTGAAGGCACTGGAGTCACAGCTCCAAGAGGAGAAGTAGCAAGAAGAAACAGTATAGGCGCAATTGAAGACCCTATCAGCCATTGAGAGTATGAAGCGATCCCAACAACAGTGCACTACCCAGCAGCAGGTCCACACCATTTAGAGAAGAGTCATGGAAGTAACTTAGAGGCTCCAACCAATACAGGATGAGGCTTTCCAACTATTCACAGAGATCGAAGGCCGAGGAGAAGAACTGGAGAAAGTCGTCACTGCAACTGAACAACACTTATAGGGACCTTTCAACGAAGCAACAATCCAAGAGCTTGATGAGCAGGAGGTCGTGGCACAGCAACAGGTCGAAGTTGCTCGAGCCAAGCTCGAGGATTTTGAGGCAGAGCTACCCAGATCAGAGTGACTCGGGATGAGTAACAGGTGAGTATTGGGGGCTTGTTGGACCTTGACCAAGTTTTGAGGACCCTTGGTCATTTTTTACCATTTTGGGACTTCGACAGGCTATCGAAGGAGGAGCGCAAGTTGAAGCAGAGATCGCGGGATCTCGGCCTCTTTTTAGGGTTTTTTGGGTTTGGAGCTTATGTAATGGGTAGGGGGATGTTGGCCCATGGGTTTACCCATTCTTAGGCCTATTTTCTAATGAATAAATAGAAGTCTAGGCGATGTAAGAAGTAGTGAATAGTCAGTTTGATCCACTGTTTCTATGTGCAAAATTAGATCTGTGTGATTTGGCTTTGTGCACACTGTGTGAGACTTGCAAGGCTAAGTGAAAGCGACTGTAAAAGACTGTGTAAGGCTCTATGCCTAGATATACTCGGGGAAGGATGATCTGACGAGGTGCGCAGAACTCCTGTCCTCCAAGGATTTGATTTGGAGGCTTTGTGCATGCAAGAAGATTGAAAGAAGATAATAAAGAAGATGAAGAGTTGGTGGACGTAGCTCCAGGGAGAGGGTGAACCACGTATACCCTGTGTTATGAATGCTTTTTTCTTTATGATTGCTCTATTGGTTATGTGATTCAATGCTTAGTTCATTGTTAGATGATAGATGAATATGATATGATATCTTAGTGTTGAATAATGTGAACAAATGTTAGATCTAATATATGTTGGTATGTTTAGTGCTTGAATCCATTGTCTCTATGTGAATGTTGCGTTGATTTGTTGTTAGGGTTTAGTTGCGCTATGAACTAAGGATGAATATTAACGAACTGTAATTACTAAGTGCTCTGTGGAGGTGTTACAATCACAGATCTATGTCCCAGCTAAGGTTGCAGACATTTAAGTCTTACAACCACCCCTGCCTCTAGCTTGGGTGACACTTCATATGCTTCGCAGGTGTTGCCGAAAGGGTCAGTAGTTAGGGTTTTGTTGGTGCATTGTTGTAGTGTTGAACCCTGGGTCTACCCCTGTGCCAACAGCGTGTGATATCTTTTTTCCTCAAGAGAAACAAGCTCGAGACCCAATTCTTTGTACTCTGACCTCATTGGGGACATGCATTAACACGACAAGGAGAACACAGCTACGATACCATTGACCCAGATTTTATGAGCAGAACGAAATGAAAACAGATTATTTAAATATGCTTAACAAAGAATAACATAGATACATTAAAACTAGTTCTCTATTCAATAATGAAATAAGCTTAAATTGTACAATGCAGCGGAAAACAAGCTTGTTGGAATGGTGGCGGCTTATCTCTGAGAAGAGATGTGATGGCTGCGCTCATTCGCAATAAGATGATTACAATGAGGCTCTCAAGGAATTTTTACAATAAACAGGAATTTCAAAAACCTTATACATCCAGAAACCTAAGCCTAGGCGATGAAGCGCCAAAAGTCATGTGGGCCCCGTTTGTGTAAGTCGGTACATCAACTTCACGGGGTCGTAACTTTTTCATACGATATTCGTTTTAGGCACACGATAGCCCATTGGAAAGGTATCATCGAGGAGATTCATTTTGGGGTCTCAATCATGCCTTTGGATATCATTGAGAATCTCTATCCAGAAAAACCTTCATTTAGGCCCTCAAAATGGCCCCAGAAGTTAAAACTGCTAAAAATAGTAAATTACCAAAATTGCCAGAAAAAATGTTTTGAACAAGTTGCAAAAGGTGGGTGGCCACTGATATCCACCTAGATCAGTTTTCATTATCTTGTCTTCCAGATATTTTCATTTTATGATTCACAACAGTCCAATCTCAGTCCTGTTCGAAGGGAGGATACATTTTATTTTCTTTAAAGACATTTACCTTTGTATTTAAAGACTCATTATTATTTGTAAGAATCCAAGAGAGATACTCGAGATATCACATTATTGTATTCTCAAAGACTTTGATCAGAAGCTTGAGTTACCCAATGTTTTATCTATCATAATAGTTTTGGTGCTTTATGGAATGATAATTTAAACCGCTCTTTTATTTGCGGTCCAATTTATATTCTCTCTATTTGTGGTATTGTTAAATGATTTGATGAATGTTAAGATGGATATATCAGTTCTATATATTTTGTATGCATCTTAATCTATTCACATTGTAAATATTATACATATTAGTTTCTTTTAAAACACTTGGTCCCAAATATAAGGTGTTGTTTTCCTTGAATGTGAATGAAAATACAAAGTTTAATCCTTCTCATATTTTATTTTGTTTCATTTTATTTTATTGGAATCATAAGAACAAGGGGAGTACCACCTCTCTAAAAATGCAGTGGGATTCATATCCTCGTGAGGTTGACCTTAAGACCGTAAAAAAATCTTTTAGATCAACAATTATTTAAAGATGTTAGAAAATGTCTCTAAAATAGTATAAAAAATGAGCTTGCTAAGCACGAAAAAATCTCTTAAAATCAATAGAAAATAAGTTGTGCAAAAACCCTAACTTCCACAAGCAATATATCATAAAATATAATGATTCAAATTATGAAAAAAATTCCACATGTACTTTAGTATGTCAAATCAGGATTCTGAAACTTCAATAAAAATTATAACGAAAATGCCAAGATAATTGATTTCAGTAGTAGTCACAAACCTCGTCTTCCATGGACTATATATCCAAAACTATAGTGAACCAGAACCTGGAATTTTTACCACATGTACGATGACATATTTCCTCAATACACACAAAATGACACTATCCGAAATCTCCAAGAAAAATATTTATAGAGAAAATCCCAAGTTCACGCATTTAAAAATGAAGTCAGGATGAGTAAAAAAACTTATCTTCCATAGGCTATATCTCTAAAAATGTAACGAATGAAAACCTAAAATTGTTACTAGATGTACTTTGATGTGTCTCCTAAGTAACCTCCAAATTTCACTATCTGAAGCATCCTAGAAAAAATGTTATAGTGAAAATGTCAATATGTCTTACTTGAAGCAGAAAAACCCTATGATTGATTCTCTGAAACCAAATGTTATGAAAAAACACCTTAATGATAAAAAATCAATGAATAATAGTCCAGTTCGAGGGGGAAACCTCCTTTTACAATATATTGAATGTACAAGATGAGATATATGATGATCCTAAGACTAGGTCTCCTTGATATATATATATATATATATATGAGACAAATGGTACAATTACAAGGAAATTGTGCAATGAAGGGTTCTAGCCTACACAAAAATATAACACTATAAATGTAATAATTCAATACCTAAGGATTAATAAGAGGTTTTATACTTCACATAAGGCTTTGTCTAGGGCTTAACAATAAGACATCTAGAATATGATATAAGTTGCTCAAGTTAAAAATAATGTTCTCATTGTTATTGCTTCAAGTGAGACATAACTTAAGGGAACCTGGAGTTGAGTTCCAAAAGTTTGGCTTAACTATTAGAACATAATAGATGAAAATCAAATTAATAATGTTGATTATATTAAATCTTACATGCGTGTGAAGTTTAAAGATAAAACCTTGCGCAACAAACCATTAATAAGCGGAAGGAAGTTGAAACATTGCAAATATTTTAATAATTTAATGATTTGGCTAATCAAAACTACTTTTCCAACATTATGAGTTTAAAAGACAAAATGCATATGACTAAAACCAAGATCAATGATCTTAACCTACATGGTGAAACTAGCCAAAAACACCTTGGCATGAGGGGATTTGTAAACTATGTGATACAAGAGGATGAAGATGAACAATATTTCATTTTAAAGTGCCATGCCCTCAAATATATTAAGACCTAACTTCACTAAATTTCACAACATAACTACTCTTCATACCCTACTAACTTAACTACTCAAGAATCTTGGTACTTCTTTTTCCACTATGTTCAATTATAACCATGACATTTTGAAAAATATTTAACATATTCAATCTTTTGTGAGATAAACTTTGTTGATCTTAAGAACATCATCAACATTAAATTTTATATTATAGTGTTTTAGTTGATCATATGTTAAATTTATATTATAGTGTTTTAGTTGATCATATGTATAGAGCATGAGTGAGCCAAATGATTAAGAACACATGTTTCCTCTTAAAAGGTCACAAGTTCAAATCCAAAAAAATAAAGTATGTATAAAATCTAAACTCAACATGTCTCTAAACTTAAACCTACCCACATCGACAAAGAATAAAAGTTAGGAAAAAGGATTATTAACTTCATAACCCAAATGGCTTCGAGTTTTTTTTTAAAGTGCTCCATATGCTATATAAATCAAATATTTCCACCTAAGAAAAATAAATAATGTACGTTTTTTTCAATTCTATAGTAAGGGGCCTACGGATAATAAATACCATTACGTGTAAGCCCGGTAACTAAGGCTTTTAGAGAAAGAAAAAGAAAGGATTCTTTTCTTTGGCTTTTAGAGAAAGAAAGAAAGGGATTTTTTTCAAAAAGGGATCGTTTAGAACTTTAGAGGATGTAAGAAATGAGGGGATTGACTTGGGGTGGCAACGTAGCATTGAATGCTCCTGTTGATCGCTCGTTTAGAACCTTACATGATCTTCGTGTAAGAACATGAGGGCATTGAATTGGTTGTAACGTACTATTGAATGTTGTGGTGTATGGTGTAATAACATGTAAGAAATGAGGGGATCCATTTAGGTGGCAAAATAGTATTGAATGTTATATAGTCAATAATTTATAAGATGTTGGAATTGACAATTTAATATTGTGGTGAATGGTGTAAAAACATGTAAGAAATGAGGAAATTGATTTAGGTGGTAAAATGATGTATAAGACATTAAATTTGGCAAAGTGGTATTGGATGTTGTGGTGGATGGTGTAAGAACAAGTAAAAAACATTGAATGTTTCAGTGGACGTTGGATCTGACAAAGTAGTATTGAATGTTATGGTGGATGGTGTAAGAAAATGTAAGAAAGGAGGAGATTGACTTAGGTAGTAAAGTAGATGATGTATAAGGCTTTGGATTTGCTTAGTAGGATGAATATTACAGCCAACTATATGACAAAATAGTATTGAATGTTGTGGTGGACGGTGTAAGAAAATATAAAAAAGGAGAAGATTGACTTAGGTAGTAAAGTAGATGATGTATAAGGCTTTGGATTTGCTTAGTAGGATGAATACTACAACCAACTATATCCAGTACAAATCTGCATGCCACGTCGTTTTAAGCTAACTACCAACTATATCCAGTACAAATCTGCATACCACGTCGTTTTAAGCCAACTATATCCAGTACATATCTACCTGCCACGTCGTTTACACAAGGTTACCAATCGTCTTGGGTGGCTGGCTCTAATATCATATTGTAACATCCAATCGTCCTATCTAGAATATGCAATTATTATTTTCGGCCTGTGTAAGAGGATTGAAGAGTTGGCAGCTTATGCACTGTATTTTTTTTTTTGGTGAATATAAATATGTAAGGAAAGGCATCGTCCGTTAATCAATAGATTTATTTTTCGTCATACTCAAATATGCACTGGATCTGGCCAAAGACATGTTGAAAGTCCATGGAAATGCATATGCACTAGTTGTGAGCACTGAAATCCTTTCATTGGACTGGTACCATGACAGTCGTGATTTATTAGCAAAAAATTTATTAGTTTTGGATAATTTTGTGATTTTTTTTTTTTAATAAATTAGTTTAGATTTATTATTAAATTTATTTTTAATAATTTTCTCAATTTTTTAAAAAGTATTATTCACTTATATTTTAAGTATCAAAACACAACCTAAATTTTAAAATAAATATGTTTTGGTGTAGACAATGTACAGCCAATTTTAATTTGAAAGATGATTTGTCTAGTGTATGGTGTAATTATTAAAAACTATTTTCATAATTTTCTTACTTATATTACCAACTTTAATATTTTTTCATAATCATTATTCATGTTTGAAAAATGATTTATGGTAGATAGTGTAATTATTAAAAACTATTATCATAGTTTATATATATATATATATATATATATATATATATAACTTCACTATTTTTT
>SNQJ01S0167548.1:2422-12893 GCA_010110895.2 Picea sitchensis
TGTGGACATGCTTCTTCACTCCTCCATCCACTGATATTCAAGCAAGCTACACTATTTGAGATCTCATCTCTGCAAACTTCCCAATTTCTCCTTGTCCCCCTTCTCTATAGTCTTCATTCTTTTAATGTGCTTCCTTTGAAAGATCAACCATCACATGGTTTGTTTTCCCTTCACATTTTGCCAAAAATAAAAGACAAAATAGAATAAAAATAACCACTACAAGTTTATTACAATTTTACAAAATGTTTTGGGTGAGGATCCAATTTGCATGAACGCCTAAACAAAAAAATCATTTCTGCCACACAAAGGAGATCCTAGATACCTCCATTGTCCTCAGTCAAAACATGGCTCTCATGGCACACAACATGATTTCTTATCTAAGCTAACAATTATCTCCAAAGATAGTCAACCAACACCTCCATCGTCCTTAGTCAAAACATGGCTCTCATGGCACACAACACGATTTCTCAGCCATGCTAATAATTATATCCACGGACAGCCAAAAAATGAAACTCTCCATGGTAGCAGCCTATACACATGTGTCTCATTATTTTGACGGTAACCATTATCCAGATAATTTTTCCCACTCAGGAATTACTCTTGATTATTTTGATTACTCAGGAATTACTCTTGATTTAAAGACAATTGATAGTCTTTAAGACGTCTTCTCCACTACTGCTACCGAGAGTGGCGATCTCCACTGATTTGTAGAATCTCTTCCCACACTCATTTCCAAAGAGCATTGCACCTTGTTCACGAGTGAAGCATTAGAGAAGGGTTGTTCACCTGCTATCTAAACATCACAATTGTTGGAAATATTAATTACAAGTTGGTGAGCTTTACGTCTCTACCGACTTAGTCAGTCAGTCAGTATGCAATTCTCAAGTTCGTGAACTCTGCATTTATGCAAACTCAACTTTTTTAGTCAGCAAGCAGGGGAGTTATTTAATGAAGCCGATCTTTATCTTTCTCGAGCTCTATTATGCAGATGAGAGTCAGTGAAAATTTATTGTTGTCTTTATTGTTTGAGTCGGTTAGCTTCTACAGGAAGTCTCAATATTTATATTTTCGAGTTTGTAGAATAGTTGAGATACATAGAACACAGAGAATAGAATCGTGAGTTAGCAAGTAGGATCAACTGTAAGGAGTCAAGAAGTTTGAGAGAACAAGCTTTGGTTTTACAAGTTTGCAGAAGTTGTTGGAGTCGAAGCTCAACACGGTTATTGTATTTTGTATTAGCGTGCAACGCCCAAGTTTTAATATATATCAAGTATATTGTGTGTGGACAAATTCAAGGTTATTTTTGAGTTTATATGATAAGTATAGCACAATGTTGTTTATGTGTCTAGAAATTGTTTTTTTTAATGTATTATCACAACGCGAAGTAAATCGTGCAATCTGTGGATTGTGTGGTAAGTCCTAAGAGTTTAGCGACGAAAAGTTCATTGCGTGGTCTTTCACAACTGTAATGCGTGAAGTTTGTCTGCGTGCTGTAGATCCAAGATCTGGTATCAGATCAGGTCTTATTAGAGAAAGCTTTATCAGAGTAAGTTTCAAGAGCGACAACTCCATTGAAAAGTGAAAAATATGGCTTCTACTTCAAATCTGCAACCTCCCACTTTTATAGGAAAAAATTATGAGCTATGGTCCTTGACCATGAAGGCGTTATTTCAGGGTAAAAACGTATGGGAGATAGTAGAAAATGACTATGTGCAACCATCATATCAAGCAATTTACAATGCCCTTACACAAGTTGAGAAGGATTCTTTGAAAGATCAAAGGAAGAAGGATGGACATGCAATGTTTTACATACATCAAGCCATGCATGAAAGCATACTCCCAAGAGTTGCATCAACAAATCAAGCCAAGGAGGCATGGGACATATTACAAACCTATTATCAAGGTATGGACAAAGTCAAGACTTCAAAACTACAAATTCTTAGAAGATATTTTGAAACTTTGTTAATGAAAGATGTAGATTCAATAGATTCATTTTATACCCATGTTATTGGACTGATAAATTAGATTAAGTCTCATGGAGAAACCATAGAGGACAAAAAGGTTGTTGAGAAGGTACTTAGGAGTCTTCCTCCTAAATTTGATACCCCTGCTGTGACTTTGGAAGAGAACAAATACCTGAGTCAGTTCAGTCTAGATGAGTTGCAAGCTTCCCTCATTAATCATGAACATAGATTGAATAGGTCAAACATGTCATTAGAAAATGAATTTTTCACACAGTCATCTATAAGACATGGAAGAGTAAGGGGGAGAGAAAACTCTAGAGACATAAGAAGGAGTTTTGTGAGAGGTGGACGTAGTAGTAGTCTTGGAAATACTGGTGGAAGAGGCCAGAACCCAAATACCAGTCAACCAAGTAGTCAAAAATTTGATAAGTTAAATATTTAGTGCCATTACTGTAAAAAGTATGGCATATGAATGTAGGAAGAGAGAATATAATTAGAACAAGCAAGGTCAAGATTAGTCACACAACGCAAATACTCCCTCCATACCTATGTTTATGGCACACATTAAAGCAATTCCTATAATTTCCCCAGTTGAATGCAATGTTGCTCAAGAAAGTCCTTGTGACACATGGTATCTAGATTTAGGCTGTAGTAATCACATGACAGAGAACTTAGAATTATTTTCTAGTTTGGATAATTTAGTCCAAACTAAAGTTACACTTGGAACATATATCCAAGTCATTGTCTTAGGCAAAGACAATATTAACATTTTAACTAAACAAGGAGAGAAAAAAGTTATGCCTAATTTGTATATTATGTTTTTAGTTTAAAACATAATTTGATGAGTACAGGACGATTGCTATAGAAAGGATACATAATCTATATGGAAGATAATCACTATGTGATTATGATTATGGACATATATCCAAGCAATCAACTTATTGCAAGAATTTATATGACAAGCAACATAATGTTTCCATTGACATTGAAGCTAGCCAAGAAGAAAAATACAACGTAAGTTGTTGGTGAAGCAAAAAATGTGTAGTCTGACACTGCATTCAAAGAAGAAAGTGCGTGTAGTTCCAAGGAAGGAAAAACTAGTGCGCATAGTACCAACACAGAAGAAGACAATGACGTAGAGATGCAAGCACCATCCCAGTCTGAAGTGTAGGATCATTCCTGGCTATGGAATTTCATATTTGGACATTTAAACTTTGGAGGTCTGAATATGCTACACACAAAGGATATGGTAAAAGGTTTTCCATTAATTGAAAATCCAAAAAGAATATGTGAAGACTGCATTTTTGGAAAGCAACATAGAAAATCATTTCCAGTTGGCAAGTCATATAGAGAAAAAGCTCCACTGGAAATAGTACATTCAAATATTTGTGGACCAAAGCAAACACCATCTATAGGAGGAAATACTTATTTTCTTACATTTATTGATGATTTCTCAAGAAAAACACGGATTTATTTCTTAAAACATAAATTTGACGCATTTGGTTGTTTTCAATAGTTCAAAACACTCGTTGAGAAGCAAAGTGGTTATTACATCAAGGTTCTAAGAAATTATAGAGGAGGTGAATACATTTCAAGAGAGTTCCAGAACTTTTGTAAAGTTCATGGAATTTACAAGCAATTCACCGCGCGGTATATACCACAACAGAATGGTGTCGCAGAAAGGAAGAACCGAACCATCATGGAAATGGTGCGCAATATGTTGGCAGCTAAACATTTGTCAAATGAGTATTGGGATGAGGCAGTATCAAGTGCAGTATACATCATGAACATATGTCTGACAAAGAGTGTGAAGAACAAAGTTCCTCAAGAAGCATGGGCGAGTATGAAACACGATGTGGCACACTTAAAAGTTTTTGGTTGTGTCACATACACACATGTTCCAAATGAGCTGAGAAATAAGTTATATAACAAAGGACATTAATGTATATTTGTTGGATATTCCGAAGACACAAAATCATACAAATCACATAATCCTATTGCAAGGGAGGTCATAATCAGTCGCGATGTTCAATTTGTGGAGAATGAAGCATGCGATGGAAGCATAGAAAGTACATTCATAATTATTGATGCTATTGAGCATGATGACACAAAAGAGGATGATGTGGTTCAAACACCAATTGTAAATCAATGCACAGTTCCTTATACTCCCGGAACTACGACACAAAGTGCAACTCAAACTACTGGAGTGAGATCTGTAGGTGTGCAGTCTATACCTAAGCGCAACAAACTCCAACAACCAGTCCAAGTAGTTCTACATCACCAGATCCAACATTAGCGAGTCTGTTACCAAGAAAGACAAGAAGTCTGCGCGACAACTATAATGTTGACACATCAAATTTATTTTCAGTTTTTTCTCTGTTTTCGCAAGTAGATGATCCATTAACTTTTGAAGAAGCTGTCAAAGATGATGTATGGGCACAATCCATGGATGAAGAAATTAAATGCATAGAAAATAATGAGACGTGGCAGTTAATAGATGTACCTAAAGACAACGATGTGATAAGTGTCAAGTGGATTTATAAAACCAATGGAAATGTGTAGAAACACAAGGCAAGATTAGTTGCAAGAGGTTTTACACAACCTGTAATTGATTTCAATGAAACATTTGCACCAATTGTGCGCATGGACAGAGTGAGAACTGCGTTAGCCATTGTTGCACAAAACAAGTGGCTTGTTTATCAAATGGATGTAAAGTCAACATTTTTGAATGGAAAATTAGAATAAGAAGCATATGTGGAACAACCACTAGGCTATGGGATTCCAGGACAAGAAAATAAAGTATACTGATTGAAGAAGACAATGTATGGTTTAAAGCAATCTCCTAGAGCTTGGTACAGTGGCATAGATTCCTACCTCACTCAAAATGGATTTCAGAGAACTGAATGTGAGCCAACACTGTACATTAATGCAAATCAACAAGGTAATATGTTAATTGTTTGTCTATATGTAGTCGATTTGATTTTTACAGGTGATTTTGGCATAGAAGAATTTAAGTCAGTCATGAAGGATGAATTTGAAATGACTGATTTTGGGCTTATGAGATATTTTTTGGGTATTGAAGTTCGATCAATCAAAGTTTGCTATATTTATCTCACAATCTAAGTATGGGCGTGAAATTTTGAAAAGATTCAAGATGATAAATTCCAAAGCAACCCCAAAACCTGTCATAACATAATTGAAGTTAAGCAAGGAAGATGAAGGATCCAAGGTGGATCCCACACTATTTATAAGGATGGTAGGCAGTCTTATGTATCTGATAGTATCAAGATTCATGGAAACTCCAAAAGAATCACATTGGAAGGCAGGAAAAATAATTATGAGATATGTGAATGTAACAAAAGATTTTGGTATTATGTATTCTACTTCATAAGATTTCAAACTTATTGGATACACTAACAATGATTGTGGAGGCAACATAGATGAAATAAAAAATACCTCTGGGTACACATTTCATTTTGGAACAGGTATAGTGTCATGGGCATCAAGGAAGCAACCCATAATGACTCTTTTTTCAGCAGAAGTCGAGTACGTTGCAGCTACAAGCGCAATTTGTCAAGCAGTTTGAATGAGAAGAATGTTAAAAGATTTTCTACAGGAACAACATGAACCAACTACAATATTTGGTGACAACAATTCAACCATCATGTTATCAAAGAATCATTTACAAAAGATTTGGCAAGATGTATTTAAGGAACTTTGCAATTGTCTAGGAGTTGACACACTCACAAATATTTGACAGTACATGTCAATTTAATTTTTTGATATAAATTTTGTATTTTGTAAACTCACCTACTTATAATTAAGGGGGAGTGTTGGAAATATTAATTACAAGTAGGTGAGCTTTATGTCTCCACAGAAGTCTGCCTGCAAGTCTCAAGTTCGCGAACTCATCTTTAAGCAAACTCAGTTTTGTCAATTGGCAAGCAGGAGAGTTATTTAATGAAGCCAAATTTATTGTCCTCTTTAATGTTTGAATCCGTTAGCTTCTACAAGAAGTCTGAATATGTCTTTAATGTTTGAGTTGGTTAGCTTCTACAGGATGTCCGAGTCTTTATACGTCGAGTCTGTAGAATAGTCAAGATACACATAACAAAGAGAATAGAATCGTGAATTAGCAAGTCAAGATACACATAACAAAGAGAATAGAATCGTGAGTTAGCAAGCATCAGCTGTAAGGAATCAAGAAGTCTGTCACCCTCTCCCCAGATTTGTCTGTCACAAACCGCAACCTTGTGAAAGATTGATGTCGATCACCAGCAATAGAGGCAGGCAGCACATGTAGATCTCAACAGATTTGTCGTGCTATCATTAGCAAGCACACAATTTGCACACCCCCACTACTACAACTTTTGCAGTACGGATACAACCTAGGAATTTGAATATGTCAGCTGACAACAAACGATTCAACAGATTTAACCCTAAATCGCTGCAACACATTTATCCTTCACCCAACAGCTTGCAGTATTCCTCTTCTTCACGAGATTTGAATATCCTTCACAAATGGGTTCATCTCTGCCTAGATACACCCTATCTAGCAACACATAGACCTTGAGTAGCAGCAACAATCAGATCCACCATGTTCTCATGAATCTTTTCTTCCCCACATTTGGCTTTCCTCTTCTTCAGACCTAAGCCGTAGCACTCTGACAGAGGTTACAATCTACACACAGCAACAATGAATGTCTACACACCCTATAGATGAAGGAAACACAACAGATTCTTTACAAACAACAACTAATAATTAACAAAATCAATGTCTAAACTATCCTCTATCCTTTACTTTAGGAAGGACCAACAATTAATAATTAACAAAATCACTGTTAAACTACCCTCTATCCTTTACTATAAAAAAGATTACAAATAA
This sequence comes from Picea sitchensis, assembly GCA_010110895.2. Classification (NCBI taxonomy): domain Eukaryota; kingdom Viridiplantae; phylum Streptophyta; class Pinopsida; order Pinales; family Pinaceae; genus Picea; species Picea sitchensis. The sequence goes on from SNQJ01S0167548.1 coordinate 9,272, forward strand.
CAACTTCTCATCTTTCTGAGCTTTCCCGTGGAAAGTCAAGCCCAACTTAACTTGAATACCATATTAACTAAACAAGATAGAGATGGATGAAAACATGCACTTCAATAAATTATATAGATATTTCAATCTTCACTTCATTAAATTATATTGATATTTATTTATGTAAATCGGATTGCATAGAAAAAACATGCATTAACGAACACATTCTTGCCAGTTATTAGGCAAACATGTATATTAGGCTTGTATCCATAAACAAGCAACTTTTGTACTTACCCAGAACTTTTGCGCTGACCCAAAACCTTTGAAGATTTTTGAGTAATCCAAAATCTTGAAAAATCNCCACCATGTTCTCATGAATCTTTTCTTCCCCACATTTGGCTTTCCTCTTCTTCAGACCTAAGCCGTAGCACTCTGACAGAGGTTACAATCTACACACAGCAACAATGAATGTCTACACACCCTATAGATGAAGGAAACACAACAGATTCTTTACAAACAACAACTAATAATTAACAAAATCAATGTCTAAACTATCCTCTATCCTTTACTTTAGGAAGGACCAACAATTAATAATTAACAAAATCACTGTTAAACTACCCTCTATCCTTTACTATAAAAAAGATTACAAATAACAACTTCTCATCTTTCTGAGCTTTCCCGTGGAAAGTCAAGCCCAACTTAACTTGAATACCATATTAACTAAACAAGATAGAGATGGATGAAAACATGCACTTCAATAAATTATATAGATATTTCAATCTTCACTTCATTAAATTATATTGATATTTATTTATGTAAATCGGATTGCATAGAAAAAACATGCATTAACGAACACATTCTTGCCAGTTATTAGGCAAACATGTATATTAGGCTTGTATCCATAAACAAGCAACTTTTGTACTTACCCAGAACTTTTGCGCTGACCCAAAACCTTTGAAGATTTTTGAGTAATCCAAAATCTTGAAAAATCCTAGAACTATACCCTTAATCCTTTATGGAATTTTTTCTCACGCCTGATTCTAGCTAAACTAAAATTTTCCTTGCAATGCTGGATAAACCCTGATTCCATCAAAATAAAATTTTCCTTGCAATGCTGGATAAACCCTGATTCTATCTAAAATGAAATTTTCCTTGCAATGCTGGATAAACCATATACTATTAGCCATAGACAAATTCATTCTTTGTATTATATATCCAAAACCTCACTTTGTTTCTAACTGATGCATTTTCACCATATACGCTTCTTTATATGGATCGCAAAACGAATCTGCTTCTTCAATACATTCATATTTGCCCTTTTTTTCACGTTTACATTTTTCTCTATCCAGCTATCCACGCAGGCTAAACTTGATGGACATTAAAATAGTAGTAGTTTAAACGTTTTAATTTTTGGAGGTTTTTTTAACATTTTTAGTTTGATTTTGCTGGAAATCTGGCGATGAATGGTTGGACCTGCAAATTTGAGTGACTAAGTTTATGTAATGCCAGTACCTGCTGAATCCATTTATACATTAAAAATACAATTTAAATAACCAAAAAAATTATTTTTTCCAAATTTACATTGTCTAATTCCCTTAAAAAAAAAAACCCAAAAATAAAACGTTTAGCCAACGCCAATAAAATAAAATATGCGTCAAGGTCAGTCTCAGCTTCGATTGTTCCAACACTGTTGTGGGAACTCGTGCCGAATACTGCGAATTCGGTAGAAGATGAGCAAACTGTAATTTGTAGGGATTGAATAATTCGTAGGTGAAACACTAGTTGGAATCATAACAGGCCACTGGAACTGGTTGCCTATAGTTTTCCGCAGCGAGTCCATACATATCATTTCCATAATTTTCCCAGCTTGATGTCTCTGCCTGCCAGCTTCAAGGCGTACAATCTGCATCTCTAAAATCAAATCTAATATCTCTGTTAATACTTGTAAACAGTAAATACCGAATTGCAAGAATTATTCTTTTCTATGAAGTTCCATGTAACGAACTATCAACGGACAGTTTCAGGAATAGACCCAGATGAGCTGAAATGAAACGAAAGTATTTATTTTTTTACAATTTCATTTATCAGCAGATCGGATTTTTTTTCAATATAGATGGAACGTGGTGAGATTTGGAACATAATTTTTATTTTTTAAATTGGGAAGGTATTTGTTTATAAGATAAATAACATAGAGTTCAATTTTAATAAAGGTTATTTAAGATTTGGAAAAAAAAATATATAAAGACATGACTGTTTGGTTTTATGATGATATATTTAATTTAATTATAATTAAAATATTATTATCAATGTAATGTAGATTTGGATTAATTTAATATTTATTAAGTATTTTTTTAGATATAATTTTATTATTATTTAAAAGTACGTAATTTTATTGTATGGGAAGTAAGGATGTTTACAGTGTAATATGAGAGATATTGTCACATGATCAAAAATAAAATATAGATAATTATGTATGTATATATAATTGATAATATCTAAAAAAAAATAAAAATAAACAAATTTAAATTCATTTTAGTATATTAAGCACATAAAATAATAAAGAATATATTTTTTTATTATTGTTTAAAAAAAAGTTTTTTACAATTTAATAGGAGGAAGATGTGTAAATTTTTTATGTATATGTAAGTTACACAGTTTACAAAATTAAACCAACTTAAATCCATCTTAATATATTAAGCATACAAAATAATCATTTTTTTATAATAGCTTTTTACAGTCCAATATATATAATTTACTATAGGGTCAATGTGGAGTTGACAGATGGAATTTAAAAAAAATAGAAAAAAATATTTCAATCTCATTTATAAATAAAAAATTTCAATAATTCTATATCAGCTTTATAGATAGAGAGAAAAAGAGTGAGATCAACTTTACAAATAGAAAGAGAAAGAAAGCTAGAATAATTGAAAGTATAAATAAATATCTCAATGTCCATGTTAAGTAAAATATTTTAATATAATCTTTAAATATAGATATATGCATAAAACAATTAAAAGTAAAAACATTTTTATTGTAATTCCTTCACTANTATATATATATATATATATATATATAACAATTGAAAGTAAAATATTTATTATGGTTAAAACAATTGAATGGTGCATTGTTCAATATAATAGACATATATGTAATTCCTTCTGTGTTTAACATTGAGTTGACAAGTAACTAACACACAAGAAAACATACATATATCTTAAAAACGTTTAAATCCATTTTTAATAAATCTATCATGGATGGATAGAAAAGCATCAAATCCCTTGAAGTATGAGTTTAAGTACATGATAAATGAGAAATTAAAATGAATTTACACTAATTTAATATTAAAATCAAAAAATTAATACATAATAAAAATATTTACACTTTAAAAAAGTCCATCACTCTTAATATATTTAATAATTTATATTAAAAAAAACTCTTATGTGAACTCTTATTAAAGAATTCAAACTCTTATTAATAAAAGAATAATGTAATAAGTGACATTGCAACAGGTATAGTAATGCAATAAGTGAACGACGCTCTCTTTTCAGATAATATACTTTGAAATTTAAAAAATGGAACGAGTCAAATAAAGTTTTATTTAATATTATTTAATAAGAAAAAAAAAAATATTTGTGTAGATATT
>SNQJ01S0167551.1:0-12961 GCA_010110895.2 Picea sitchensis
CTATATTATGTTGCTATTTTATTTAGATGACATGCTTGTTGCAAGGTATAATATGCATGATATAAATGTGATCAAGAAGAAATTATCTAATTCATTTGAAATAAAGGATTTCGGTGCTGCAAAAAAAATCCTTGGTATGAGAATAATAAGAGATAGGAAAAATCGCAAACTAACATTATCTCAAGGTGAGTACATAGAGAAGGTGTTGGAGAGGTTTATAATGCATAATGAAAAAATAGTTAGTACACCTTTGTTTAGCCATTTCAAATTAACTAAGAAAAGGTGTCCCAAGACACAGGAGGAGATAGAATACATGTCCATAGTCCCCTATTCATTAGCAGTTGGAAGCTTGATGTATGTGATGGTTTGCAAAAGACCAAATATTACACATGTAGTGGGAGTTGTTAGCAGGTATATAAACAATCCAGGTAAAGAAAATTGGGAGACAATAAAGTGGATTCTCATGTATTTGAGAGGTACTTCTACTCATGCATTATGTTTTGGAGGTTCAAACACCATTCTACAGAGATATGTTGATTCAAATATGGGAGGTGATAAATATAACAAGAGGAGCACCACAGGGTATGTTTTTACTATAGGTGGAACTATAGTAAGTTGGATTTCGAAACTGAAAAAGGTTGTTTCACTTTCAACAAGAGAAGGAAAGTATGTTGTTGCTACAAAGGCTAGTAAAAAAATGGTTTGGTTATAGAGGTTTATGGAGAAATTGGGAAAGAAAAAGGAGAATACAAGGTTGTACTGTGATAGTGAGAGTGTCATTCATCTTGCAAAAAAATCCTCCTTGCATTCAAAGAATAAGGATAGAGAACCGAGCTACCATTTCATATGATCCATTTTGGAAGATGGACATTTGAAGTTGGAAAAGATACACACTATCCAGAATCCTACAGACATGTTAACAAAGGGAGAACCAAGGAGAAACTAAGTTCCTGCTCAGTTTCAATTGGAATTCAAGCATGAATATGAAGATGGGAAATTTTCTAGGTCCAAGAAGGATCATAGTCTAGAATATATAAGAGGTGGAGTTGTTGATATCAGTCTCCAAGTGAGAGACTGTTGGTTATGAATCCTAATTATCTTCCTAATTCAGAGGTCTCTGTTTTCAGTCGTGTTTATACCCCATGAAGACTTTAATACACTCTGGAATATTGTACACCCCTCCACATGGGGGAGTGGAGGAGGAGATTTACCCCCCTACAGGGTTCAGGGGGCCTATCCCACTGGCTGGGGGGTCCAGGGGAGACTGATCCCCTAAAGGAAAAATTGCCTTGTAAATGTATATTCTAATTTCATAGTAAATCTGGACCGTTCATTATAAGGTCACAGATATGATGGTAGAAGTTATATTAGGGTTCTTTTCCCTAGAAGGAAACCCTCTTTTATGAGGGAAATTTATTGTGGTTATGTATCATTGCAAATATTGTATTCTGAGAGAGGAGACTACGAGAGAAATAAGAGGAAGTTACAAGAGGTGTGTTATAGGTTGTATCCCTTCATTTGTTGGATAATAATAAAGGAAGGACCTAGAAATTTATCTAGTGGACGTAGCCCACACTGGGTGAACCAAGTATATTTGTTTTAAGAGGGAAAAACTCTCTATGGCCAAGGGTAAACCAAAATAGACTGGTATGACTACATAAATCAACTCAATTCCATCGTATGTTATATAAAATAATGTGCAAGATATGAAAGAGGCCTACCACGATCCAACATTCAATGATGGTCCATCGTTGAGCACTTCGACCCAAACCTTTATACCTGCAATAATTTCTTAACAAACAAACATAGAAAGCACATGGTGATAATATAAAGGGGTTAGCACATTATATGACATAATATATTAATAAACATTACAAACATTCCCATGGATAATAATCATATATTTGCACAATACCAATAGGATGGGAAAGGAGTATTGATATTAATAATTGATTAGTAGAACTGACAACATTATAGACTTCCATGTCATCATGGTTTGAAACCAAGAAAACAAGTTCCTTTCAACTAGACCTCCACCACTTCAATCCTCCATCAAAGGCAAGCTCATAGGAGAGAGACAATTAGGTTCTCTCAAAGATAGGGAAAGATCTTGGGGGTTGAACATTTTGTTCAGACTTGAGGGACAAAGGGATGCAGACTCAATATGAAGTAATTTCTCTAGAGTAACTTTTCTCTCAAAGTTGAATGATTTATCCTCCTTTCCATAGCTCGGAATTGCTCTTTTATAGTCTTCAAAATGCAACTAAAGGGTCGATTCAGAATGTTTCCAGTAGGTGGAAGGCCAAGGATCAGAGATCTTCTATCGTGACATGGAAAACTGACTCAATTTTGTATTTTCTAGTACAAATCCCAATCTACGCGTGTTTTAGTGGAGTCGCCTACGTATATGCATGTTGTATAGCAGATATGCCACATATATGTGGAAAAATGTGTAATTTTTGCTCTAGATTCATAAAAAATGAATGACAAGTTTTCATAGGGAAATGGAAAAAGGCCCTATGTGAAAGATAAAAATGGTGGGGAAAATCTTGCTATAATAGATGCCCCCTAATGTGTGAGATCATAGGAGTATCTGCAATAGCTGAAATACATTATAAATAACCCCAAAGTGGAGTGGTAGAGAACCAAATGGACGAACTCAATTGCTCATTACATTCTGTACTGACTTTGCATACATGGCTTCCAAGAATACAATGAAGATCCATGTGGAAAATATACCAAATACGTGTCTGTGGCCATGAATAGGAAAATACAAATGTGGTTATATGCCAAAACTTGTCATAGTCATGAACAAGGCCCAATGAAACCAGTCTCAAAAATCAATCTGAAGATATTTGTATACCATGGAGTACAATCTCATCTCCCATGATCACTGAAGTCGAATAGGTGTTGGTCCAATGAAATGGAAGCAACAGCTTAGGAAATTTGTGGCCATGTAGTGATGTCTTCAAGTCTTCTACACTATCCTCCAAGGGTGCAAGTCTACATCACGTGAATAAAGGAGTTGAGTTCGAACACAATGAGACATCATTTGATTACCGGTCATTGAGGTATATTGTTAACAAATGCTAGACAACCTACCAATAATGAAAGTAGGTATCAAGGCAATGAGTACATTCCTACAAGTGTGAATAATGGAGTCGGTGTCAAACACTTCATAAATACATTGATCAGGAGACATTGATGTATTCGCATCTGTCAATGGCGAGAGAGTCTGCCACTAATGACTACAAGCCTCAAGGTACTCATAAAACTCTAGGTCCCGTATCCAGAATAAATGAGATGAATTCGATGGAAAGAGACATGCTGAAAGGAGAGAATTAAGGCATCTCTCATCAGTTAGCATGAGGAAAAAAGCAGGAGCTTCATGATTTGGTGGATATCGGACAAAGAACATGTTCATGAACCAACAACCCTGTGTGTCTTTCATGTGTATCAAATGAAAGCGGTATATGAAAAAGAACCTCTGAATAGAAACCAATGATTAAAACTATTGACAAAGGTCAGGATACCACCAATAATGCTAATGGAATCCAAGATACTACATGAGTCCCAAAGTGTGAGTAGATGTCTTGTCGTCGAACATAAGGGAAACCACCTAGTCAGTGACCAATGATGAAATGTCAATTGTTGGGTTCAAGGTGACCTGCCGATGATGCAAGTAGGGCCAGGGTGAATGATAAGACCATAGTATCATGTGATTCTGAGACAAATTGAGGGTATGGATGACATGGAAAGTCAATATTTTTTAGGAGTGGTCGACATAGGTTGATAGACTTACTTTGAACAAGAGCATGAGGCATATGGTGGACTCCGACAGCATAGACGATAGACTTACTTTGAAAAAGATTATGAGACATATGGTGGACTCCTAGGACTCAATGATGGGACTATTAGATGCAAGAGGCATAAATAACATTCTCTATATGGACTGGAAGAGTAAACAATCGAAGGAGTAAACTATAAGTAATGAGATCAACTTCCTAAGGTTATGCTAAACACAAAATTGGCGATGACACAAGGACTCCAACACAATAATTTTGTGCTATGTCAAGCTCAATTATAATATAGCACCTTTCCAATTCTCATATCTTTTTGTTTTTCATAACAAAATGAATGCCATGATATAGAGGAGTGGTTCGCGTCACAAGTAAGAAAAAACTCCTAGTAGTGGAACGCATCTGGCGCTTAATGCAAGCGAGTACGCGGAGAGGACTCGGTGATGTCTCCGTGGTAGGCGTCAAATTGTGAAGGATAAACAACAAGGCTCTCCTTCATTGAGGATGCAAAAAGGCTTAGGAAATAATAGTTTATAATGTGCCGGTGAACCGCTGTGGGTCAATAATCGGCAAGTGAGGGTGATGAAATGCAATCAACTTCAACACCAAAAATATCCCTTTATGTCTTGTAGTCTACTCTGTGAAAAAAGGGTAAACTTGTGCCAAATAGACGCCTTTTCAAACCAATTCTATTTAGTGTGAAAAAATACAAGTTCACTCGACAATCTTTTCTTTCGATAACGAAGTTCAAAAGAGATTAATTAAGACTCATGACCTTCAAATCCAATTTAACAAGTGAAAGGGACAAATCACTCAAAAAATATTTTGTTTTATAATGAAGTCGGCAAAATAACTTAACTAAGACTTCCGTTAGCTTAGATCCTAGGCAAAGAAGTTACCTGGGATGCCTAGGCTCCTCGTATATGGACCTTCGTGGAATGTCTATATCTTGCCAGCACCTACACAAGCCAGCTAATATCCCAAGTTGAGGGAAAAGTGCTAACATAGGTTATCATCTCCGTTAATATCAAATATAATGTATCTTCCTAGAAAAGGCATAGGTGGAGGTATCATTGATACCCCACAAGACCATCCTAATCAAAGGGAACCTCATCAATAATTGGAGGTATATAACTCTAGAAGAGTAAAACTTCTTTACAAGGTGAAGTACTAGAAATGCTAAGGACATGGCATAAAATCTATCAAACCAGAACCAGAAGAGAGGGATCAACCAAAAATTCGTATTTCGCCATAACGTAATTTCCTCCTTAAACTTGTCACCTCTAAGAGAAGAGTGGGTCAAAAATATTGCATGAACATGACCACTTCTTCAACCATTGGTTTAATAGGATGCGAGACAACAAGGTAAATAGGTGCATCAGCCCAAAATACAGGAGTTTTGTTAGTCGAAGATCACTGCTAATACCATTGTTTGAATAGGATGTGAGAAAACAAAGTCAAGAGACACATCACCCCCGATCATAGGAGAGGTGTCCTCTGAATATTGCATCGAAATGACCACAAGTTGAATGGGATGTGGGACAACAAGGTCAAATGATGCATCAAACCCTAAAGAAAAAAAGCACAAACGATCGGCATGACCGCTAGAATCAACCAAAGAAGGGTCAGATTGTTGTGAAACTATAGATGCCTCAAAACCCGAAGGTCCCTTAGGCGAGCCCCATGCTTATGGTATCCCAACAATACCGTGACACAAATGATTAAAAGTATCTCTTCACAAGTCCACAGAAGAATCCAAGCCACGTCCGAAGATGCTAGGGCTTCTCAATCATATGAATGTTCATAGCATGACTGGTGGATTCAAGCCATATTCCCAAAGATACCTGCGAGGTAGCTAGTATCAACCGAACACGACTCACAGAAGAGGGTTGGTGATGTATGTAGTGTGACTATAGTGACTAGACATGCTCCCAAAGATTTTTGCGCTAGCTTGTCACGTGTCTTCAACATGACTAGCAAAGGCTTTCACCAATATCCAACATGATTAGTATATTATGGATACAATGCCATTATGACATGCAATGACTAGAATTGTTCCCCCAACATGACTTGCAACCAGCCGCTGCAAGTCATACTGGTTGCAGGTCTTCAACATGATCTATGTGGTCAACCAATCTCCAACATGACTAGTAGAGGCTGAGGAGATGTAATGTCAAGATGACACACAATTATTGGCTTGGCGGTGGTGGTGCATGTATTAATGCCTTGAGACCAAAGTCCAAGGAAAGATTGGTTCTAAAATTAGGTCCAGAAGGATCCGGTTTTACACCTCGGCCCCTCGTTCTGTGATAGTATCCTCCATACCGATTCATAGAGGGTTGTAGGGGAATCGACACTGAGGAAGCCACTTACGAAGAGAAAGCAACATGACAAGGATTACTCATGTGAGGATATTTGTTTCCCCCAGACGAAGGAACTCCGTGGAGGGGGTTGTTCATACTATAAGAATGACTCCCTTTGGATGTAACACCAGAGGACAGATGGAGGCCAACCATGGGAAAAGTAGGAGAAGGATAAGTGGACAGAGTGTAATGAGTATAATGATTTCATAGTTGGGAATTTACTTCACATAGGATTTGTAGGAAGGAAGATTCCAACCTCCTACTATAAGACTTGGTTGATGGATACGACTCCCACCAAACGAGAGGGATAAGGAGGCATCACTTCGCACTCCAAAACTTGTATTCACATAAGGAAGTGAGACAAAGGATGGCAAGTGCGAAAGACATACATACATGCACTATTGAGAAAATGATTATTATGACCCAAGGCACATCCATTACCATTATTATGCATACCATTATAAAAACCAGATGGATTTGCCCCCATGAACGTCATTGGGGGGGGTAGCAGTAAACGAGAGAAAGGAACCTAATGATCCATGATAAAAAAATACCTCCATCATCATGAAATCATGGTCAACTATTAATAATCAAAGAATTTCCTCCAAAACAAATAATATGCATGCAAATGGACTACATTGAGTGTGGCCTCCCTCGCTAAAGAAGACATGTCTCATCCAAGAGGGATCTGAGAGTCCCCGCTAAAGTTTGGAGGTAAAAAAATCACTTATAGGGGCCCCGGCTTAACAACCACGATGGTATCCCCTGAGAGGTAATTGCGAAGGTCAGGTGTGATGTTCGAACTCTATCTGACCCATGATACAAGCAAAATAACCCCTCTAAGTAACCTATGTGATACCTAATTCAAGAAACTAATAAACCACCTTATAATCGATGCAAAGGAGAATGGTCATAAGTCTAGATCATTGTATGGGAAGGGTAGCAGCCTGTAACCTTGAAAGTCTTCCTCCTCACACAAAGGTAGGGCACCATAAGATCCCCAAATACGAATTAATCCACATAAATATCTCTGACTATAGGTGAGTATCCAGGGTTATCCCTTCAACTAACTTTGTGCTACCTCGTGATTAACTCTGGTGTAAACAGAGCCCGATATAATTATGCAATGGACTTCTCAACTCCTCTCAGACACATATGTTGATTTTAACTGTCTTGGAGAAGTTTACCACAAAATCCTATTCCAAGCACCAAATCCTAGACTATTTTGTGCACCCTAAAAAATAAAAATCGTGACTAATCAATTTCACTTTAAAGCATAAATTTTATTGGCCATGATTACCAAAAAGGGCAATGGAAGCTTCTAAAATCATGATGTTATGACTCTGCAAGAAGATAAATATGAATATAATGTAAAGTCTATCTTTAAATTTTCAATGAATGATATGATAATAAAAAAAGTGCAATTTTCAATTTCAACTCTACAATTCAGAAGTAAAATGCAATATTTCTCTAAATGCACTAAGCTAATGATAAAGGTTCAAAGACAAAAATGCTAAATAATGCAAAATGCCTATTTTTTTGTATTTTCAATATATTAAAGAGAAAATGCATGGACTGAAAAGCAACCTGATATATAAATTCTACTATGTATAAATGAAATAACTTCAAGCAGAATATCAAGAAACCAAGCAAACAACCCAGGGTTTAAGGAAAAACCAAAAATGAAAAAAAATGAGAAAGACTACGCCCAAAAATTTAACTCCCAACAAGTTTCCTGTCAACCCAAAGAATCTCAACAAGCACTAGAGATACCTAAGAAGGCTCAACAATCATAAAATCCCACCCAACAGTCACTAAACCAAGCAAACAAGCAAGGGAAAGTGGCATACGCGACTGTTAAGGGAAACAAGGTGTATACATGCATCTAGCAATGAGACATAATGCATGTGTACACAAATGTCAAGGCAATAGGGCATGTACAGGCTTGAAAACAAGGCTAGGAAAGGGTAAAAAGGCTGAAAAATCAGACCCAAAGTGAACAGAATCTATCAAGAAGTGATACGACAAGAAAAACAAAGGAAAAAGAGTAATGAAAGAAGAAAAAGTACTCCAACCCTTAGAAGGAATATCTCTCCCCAGTGGAGTCGCCAATTTTGTTACGAGGGAAAAACTCTCTATGGCCAAGGGTAAACCACAACAGATAGGTATGACTACATAAATCAACTCAATTCCATCATATGTTATATAAACTAATTTGCAAGATAAGAAAGAGGCCTACCTTGATCCAACGTTCGATGATGTTCCACCATTAAGCACTTCGACCCAAAGCTTTATACCTTCAACAAGTTCTTAACAAACAAGCATAGAAGGTGCATGGTGATAATAAAAAGGGGTTAGCACATTATATAACATAATCCATTAATAAACATTACAAACATGCCCATGGATAATAATTATATATTTTCACAATACCAATAGGACGAGAAATGAGTATTTCTATTAATAATTGATCAACATAAGTGACAACATTACAGACTTCTGTGTCTGCACGGTTCAAAACCAAGAAACCAAGTTCCTTCCAACTAGGCCTCCACCACTTCAATCCTCCACCAAAGGCAAGCTCATAGGAGAGATACAATGAGGTTCTCTCAACAATAGGGAAAGAGCTTGGGGGCTGAACAATGTGTTTAGACTTGAGGGACAAAGGGATGCAGACTCAATATGAAGTAATTTTTCCAGAGTAACTTTGCTCTCAAATTTGAATGCTTTCTCCTCCTTTCCATAGCTCTAAATTGTTCTTTTATAGTCTTCAAAATACAACTGAAGGGCCGAGTCAGAATGTTTCTAGTATGTGGAAGGCCAAGGATCAGATATCTTCTGTTGCGACATGGAAACCCAACTCCATTTTGTATTTTCTGGCAGAAATCCTGATGTACGCGGGTTGTAGTGGAGAAGCCTACGTATACGCATGTTGTATAGCAGATAGGGTGTGTATATGTGGAAAAATGTGTATTTTTGGCTCTGGATTCATTGAAAAGGGATGACAAGTCTGCATAGGGAAATGGAAAAAGGCACTTTGTGCAAGATAACAATGGTGGGGAAAATCTTGCTATAACAATTTGTGTCTCTATTTTATTGTGTATCTTCTTTGTTTTATTTATGAATTTGTTTTATTTTATTTCTTCGTGATCCTATTTTTTCTTACAGTGAAGACAATTCAGTGTTAATACAAAATCAGATTTCCCTCCATGTAATTCTCTATGTGTTTTATATGTGTTTTCTGAATGTATTTGAATTGTTACTGTGCATTTATGAATTCCATGGGTTTATGTATGTTTCCTTTTTCAGGATTAATATAGAAATTCTCTATATATAGTTTTCTGAGTAGTTTTGGGTTCTATAGGCTTGTGCAAGGAGTGCACACCGCAGTAGTTGAAATACTTTGTGAAGCCAATGAAAGGAGTGCACTAGAAAACTGTTTTGAGTTCAGGAAGAGTGTTCTAGGTGGGCACACCAAAACAAGTCTCAATATTAGAAGAGACTCTACAAGGGAGTGCACAACAAAGTTTCTTAAAACTCAGAGAGCGAGAGCTAAGAGTGCACCTACACTTAGTAAAGTGTAAAATATCAGAAGGACTAATGCAAAGAAAGGAACATCAGATTTATTGAACACTCTGAGAGTGAGCGCAAGAAGTGCACCTACACTTATTAAATTGTAAAAGCTCAATATTCAAGGAGAAGGCTCTACAAGGAGTGCATTGAGAAAGCACAAAGAGTATGCCAGAGACAAAGTGTTTCAAGTCTCAAAGCTTTGGAGGGAAGCACATAAGTGCTAAGAGGGAATGAGAAGTAGAAAAAAGGGTTGATACCCTTTTAAGTATGAGCAATTTCAAGCTCAGGAGAAGGTAAGTGCAAAGTATGCACAAAGAAAGAACAAGGGGTACACAAGAATATTTTCGAAAAATATTCAAGTTTGAAATATTTTGAAGTTTCAAGAAAGCACAAGGAGTGTGCCAAAGGCTGAGTATTCTCTGTGCCAAAGATGAGGAGAAAGATAATCTTGTTTCCAGGAGGGCAGAAGGATTTATTGAAGGAAAAAGGGCTAGGTCCCTTTGAAAAATTTCAAACGAGCTCAGAAAATCTTCATAGTTGCAGTGCAAGATGAGGATCAACACTCAGTCTCACAGAAGAAGGATCAAATATGCAGCCTTTGAAAAATCTTGAGAAATACTTCAATTGAAGCAAAGCGCATACATAGCAAAGGAGGAGCTAGAACAACCCTCAAATCCACTTTTAGAAGAGATTTGGACCATCATATCTAAGTCCAAACTGGAGGAGGAGTGCGCATGGAGGAGATTAGATACCAACTACATGATCTGAGTGTGAGGATCGATAGTCATTGGATCCAGGTGAGTAACACGGGTTTTAAACCTCAGCTTCCTTTAGACTTCACAAGTTCAAAGGTTTTTCATGTTTGGACGTAGAGGACACAAGTATCCTAAAGTCCCAGATCCTGAAGTGTGTTTGGGACATCATATGTGAGGCCACGTGTTAGTAGATTGAGAAATCTCTGGAAGTCCTGTTATCTAGAAAAGTTGAGGTGCAGGCACAGGAGAATGCAATATTCCCAAAGTCCTAGGAATTCAAAGTGAATCTAGACCATTCATTGGAGAGGAAATGTGTAAGAAGATCAGGGGTAGTATGGAAGCCTGACTATTTGGGAGAACAAAGGCATGGAGTTTTCAATACTCTTGAAGCTTCAAAGAGTGGAGTAAATCCAATTTATTGATAGGCAGGAACACATGGAACCAGACCTTGGATTTCAGAGACTTGTCACTCTGGAGGAATCGAGGTATAAATCATTTGGATTCGACGAATCCTAAAGTTTGGAAGGCTAGAGTGAATCGTAGCCATTGGCGCAAGGAGACACGTGGCATTAGATATCATGGTCTAGAGACTTGACACTCTAGAAGACTATTGATGAAGTTTGATTTGAGTTGATAACTCCTAAAATCCCAAAGGCCAGAGTTAATCTTGATCGTTGGTCAGAGAGGGACATGTGGAGAGAAGATCTGACCTCCGCTAGGTTGGAGTTCGAAATTTGTAAGGGGTTGTGTTGTAAAGACATCGAAAGTCCTAAAGCCCGGAAAAGATCTGAGTCGTCCACCCAAAAAGACACATGGACTATTGATTGTGTCCCTTCACGAGTTCATCGATCCGACACTCCAGGAGACCCATGGAGAGGTGTTTTGAAAATCCCCGAAGACCTGAGTTGTGAAGTAGGTATAGAACATTGATATAGTGGTGGAATAAGAGTCGCTCGATCATTGGATTCATGATTCGACGCTTCGAGAGAATAACATGTTGGAGAAGATAGGACCGTTGGAGCCCAAATTCATTCCCCACCATGGATTTTCAATGGGTTATGTGGACCATTGATTCTTGTTGTTGTTTTGCGCTCTTCCAATTTGACATTCGGGAGGAATGTAGTGTAACTTTGTTAAGACTCCTGAAGCTCGGGAGCTCTAAAGTCATGAATTATCGTAAAATTGAGATTTAGCCCAAGTTTTTCAGCCCATGGTCCTTTGTAAGTATTTTCTTTGATTAGGAACCCCTGAAAAGAAGGCTTTACACTTGATAAAAAAGGTTTAAATACTGTTTTTTTTATTTTGAGGGCTTAGCAGGAGCCTACAAGCTGATCTAACTCCTGAATTCATATAATCCTAGATCAAGAGGTAGCGTGAGCCCCTGGTGAAGGTGGAGGTTTTCATCAAGTGGTATCAAAGCATAGATAATTTTTTTTTTGATATCATCAATTGGTATCAGAGACAAGATAATTATTTGTATGATACCATCAAGTGGTATCAGAGCCTAGAAAGATATTTGTCTGATACCATCAAGTGGTATCAGAGAGGATTTTTTTCTGTAGACAACAGAAAAAGGAGAAGAAGAAAGAGTGTTGATGCTCTATGTGTGAAGAACTATTTTAAAGTGTGAAACATATAACAGAAAATCAAGTGGGTTGAAGGAGAGGGACTAGTTGCATTCTCGAAGAAAAGGAGATCCTGCAAAGCTCTTAAGGTGAGCATTTGGAGTACAACAACAAGAGAGAAAGGGGTTCTCAAGAGAAGGAGAGAGTGCAAGGTCTACGCCTACACTTATCAAGAGTGTAAAATCTCAGAGAGTGTTCTAGAAGGTGAACCAAGAGGCTAAGAAAAGAGAACATTAGCAGAGGCTGACTGCATCTCACAACGAGCAAGTGGAAGCTCACAGACTTTCCAAGAGGGTGGGCAAAAGGGGAAGATGGCTACTGAAGGCCAGAAGAAAGGTCCTAGAGGATACCACAAGAATATGAGCCAATAAGATATGGATAGAACGCTCAAGGATACCCGAGAATGGATCGACAAGATAATGCTAAGGATGCATAACGAAGCATGCATAAGATGCAAGTATGAATGTCCCATGAAGTGGAATTAAAAGTGGCCTCTCCAACAACTGATTTCTAATAGGCATAAGAATATGTTGAGGAGATGGATGAGGTGAGTTGAATACCTCAGTGAAATAGAGGAGGAGGTGGTTTGCATTTGTGAACTCAAATATGAAGAAATACTTAGTGAGAAGGATGAGATATCAACTAGAGATCTCATAGACTACCAGGAGAGAAGAGATGAAAATTCAAATTAGCAGGAGGGAAATGAGAAGAGATCATTCAAAGATCTTGTAGACTGCTAGGAGGGAAGAACAAAAAATTTAGGTTTCCAGGTGGAAAAGGAAGTGGAGAGGATATTTCCTGAGAGTCTCATGAACTCAGAGAAGGGTTCATATAAGCAAGGAGTG